>CAJVPZ010003163.1:0-11357 GCA_910592135.1 Racocetra fulgida | reverse complement strand
GCCAGAGCTCTTTAGAATTGCAGGCAGCATCTTCTATAGTATTGTTGAGGATATGTATAGGAATAGAGGTGCTGTTGCCAGGAAGTGCAATATAATTATAAGGTGAAAGGATTTGATGCTTAGTAAAAATATAGTTAAGGCAGTTAGTTAATAGCTTAGTATATAGCTTTTTGATATGTTCTAATAAGCTTATAGGTCTAGTGTTAGTTAAGTCACTATTAAAGATAGGTTTCTTAGAGATTAGAAAGATTCAGTCTTCCTTCCATTGTTTGAGTATTTTATTAGAAGTGATACATCTATTAAATAAAGATGTAATTGCCTGAAGAAAAGATATACCTACATGTTTGAGCATTTTATAGCTAATGCCTGATGAACTACAAGCTTTATTATTAGGTAGTTGTGCAAGAGTAGTTGAAATCTTCTCGATTGAAAACTCAAGAAGCATACTTCTATACCAATCTGAATTGATATAAACTAATAGTTTATATTTATTTTGCCATATAGAATTAAAAATTGTTTTATCAATATTTCAAGAACCAGTCCACAGATCAAAGTGTTGTTGTATGTGTGTCTTGATATCATATATATCTGTAATAATATTATTGTTCAATGTGATATTATCAAACCTGACAGGGTCTTTGTGTTGGTTAAGTATACTATTGATTATAGATTTGGGATTGGTATTAAGTTTGTCATATCTTTTAGTGATATTGTCATTCATCTGCTGCCTTATTTGTTTAATATTTTCTATATTTCGTGTATAGTAGAGGACTTTTCATATCTTGTTGCTATTAGTAATCCAGCTAGACAATAGATCATGATGAGTTGGTAGTGGTAGTATATTGAGGTTATGAGTTGTGTTAATAGAATTAATGGTATTGTTGTAGTTAATAGGTATAGAAGTTTGATTTCTAATAGTAGCTTTAATTTGGTGGATAATGTTGCTTAGTTTTTTAAGATAAAAGTACAACTGAAATGCTTTGAGGAAGTATATATATTGAAAGTTGTGTACTGTAAATCGTTTATTAGATATATGTTGTAAAGCTGCAGAAATAGTGCTTGTTTGAATTTTGTGCTATGTACATTCAAGTGATTCAGAAGTATTAACTGTTAGTGGTGTATTATTTAGTCAGAAATTAGAAGAAATTTGGTCAGAATATGATTGCCATTATTCTACATTCATATTCTTATATAGAAAAAACTCTTCTATGTGTTTTAGTAGAATTATGTCATTTGCTCAAAAATATATATAGAAAAACCCATAATAAGATTAAAATTTGGTAATTGCTTTTAGTACTAGTATTAGGGTCATTAATATAGTAAGAATTTAGATAAATGGGTGTAGCGACTTAGTGTAGTTGATAAGTTGTTGCACCTCCAAGCAGCAGAACAAGAGTTCGAATCCTACTGGTAACAAAATTTGAATTTGTGGAAATGTGTTACAGTAAAACTGTATGCTATGTCGATCAGGGTAGCACCTGTAACTTTGGTCTCACTAACTCATATTGGGAGGTTGTAGAATGTAGTATAATGTATAAGTTATATGAAATCTGAGTGAAGCAACCAAATAATCCAAGGGATCAGGAGATACAGAAGTCCACTTGGGAAGTCCTGAGTAGAGAGGTAGCACAGATCTTTGATGTCGCTATATAAAGGATTATCATCTGAGGAATCAAACATCAAAGGCAAACTAAACGAGGACCGAGTATTTGGCAAGCACTACACCAACCAGACCACCAGATTAATGGAGGAAAAAGAATTCATTTGAAATATCAGAAGACGCCCACTAATCCCTTTCAGGCCATCTGGATTGGAAGTTTAGAGTGCCGATAGTTGGTATCGAAGTACTGTTAATAGTCTATAAAGTGGGTGCTGGGGTTTGGATAAACTTTGCAAGAGCACAGAGTAGGTAATAGTAGTGGAAGTAAAAAGTCGCAAGTACTTGGCTGTGGCCTAGACATAAGTTACCGAAAATCTAGGTAATACATGTATAGGACATTGACCGCTCTGGTAGGTTTACTACAAGGATAAAGGACCCCCTATATGATAGTGTATATTCGCTTTAAAGTCCTAAGGAGCTTACACAGCAGTTTCTCTTTGAGGAGAATATCTTAATGGCAATAAGTTGATCAGAAGGTTTAATTAGGTAAATCAAATAATAGTAGGTTACAGGTATGGCATCTAGTGTAGTTTATATGGGTTATATATGCAAGACTGCTTAAATAGACAATCAAAAGTTGTACATATAGCTAGAATGTATCGTCGTTAATGTAACAAAGTTAGAGATAGCCCATGTAGTTACCCTGGCATTTGATCCAAAGTTCAATAAAATGTGCCAGACCCCAAAGTGGTCACCTTAATATTAAAAAAAAAATAAAAAATATTTAGATAATAAAAAATTGAATGGTTGGCTCCATATATAGTCAATATAGCTAGAGTGTCTATTACTACTTCAAGTATTAGTAGATATTTGGGTATATACTGCCAAATTATACATGTTATTATATTGAAGAAATTGGAGTAATTTATATTTAATAGATATAGACTGTATATTATTACTAGAAGCATTAAAATCTTCTATAACAATAGGCTGCAAATTGTTTGATGTTACTGATTATAGCTATTGAATAACAGTATTTTGAACTTCAAGTCGTACTTGTAGGTTATTATAGAATAAATAAACTGAAATAATTCTGAATCAGAAGTCATGTTTAAAAAGAATGTCAATTGCAACTGCATAGTAAGTATCTTGTAGATATGTGGTTTAAGCCAGTTTCTTAACATAATTGCAGTATCTATTTTTGTACTATCTGTACAAGACTAGTAGTAGGTAAAATTTCTAGATTTTTGGAGTTTAGTTTGAGTATTTTCCTGTAGGATCTTGGATTCTATTATACTTATAATATTAAGGTTATTAGAAAGACAGTAGTTTTCTCAAATTTGTTGCTTAAGATTCATGTTGTATTCTCGAACATTGTGAGTGCAGATTGACAAGTTAAGAGGTTGGTCTTGATTGTTGTTTGGATGTCTAGAAGTAGATGAAGTAGAGAAAAAAGTAGATGTGCTTGATTTAGATCTTAATGGAATGTTATCTGAATTATATAATATAAAGAAAATATGATAATTTGATAATATATCAGGATCATCAGGTAAATATACATAAGCTTCAGATCTATTACTATTAACTGTGATAAGAAGGTAATATGCAAGGTGCTTAGCATTGTTTATTATTAAATATTGTCTAAATGAATTTATAGTTTGTGGTTCTTATAGTAAAGGTAATTGATAGTAATTAAGATATCAATTATAGCATATTTTCAAATCATAGGAGTCTAATGGTGTTGGTGATAATTTAGATAAACTTTCTTCTGTAGAAATGCTCACTATTTTAAGCTCAGTTCTTACAGCTGTGAAGGATTCCATAGTCTGCTATATATGTTTGGTTTGACCGTCATTATTCTGATCCTCTGCATAAATAAACTTATCTACCTGTCTATTTATATCATTCTCCTCTAAAAATGGCCCACAAAAAGTGGAGGACATAATAATTTTAGAGGTGATAGCTGTATCTATGTGGACTACAGAAAAAAGAACTATTAAAAAGAGTTATAAGTTTGGTATGAAGATTGTTGATTATGATTATAGTTTGTATTAAATGTTGTTGTATTATTAGAATTGTAATCAGTCATAGAAACATCTTCATCAGAATTAATTAATAATTCTGATTGCTGATGACCTCATGGGTTTTCTTCAAAAAGAATGAGAGTTTTAAGTATGCTAGAATAACTGGTCTTAGTATTATCATGGATATTTAGTGGTGTAATATTTCCAGTAATTTTAGAAGAGGAGGTAGGAGGTGTTGAAAGGTTAGATTTAAGTAATGTTATATTTGGTTTAAAAAGATTAGATATTACTTTTGGAGTTTTGAAGTTAACTTTAAATTTAGTATGAAGTGTTTTTTCAGTTTCTGGATAAGCTTTCTCTTAATAGTGTTTTCTAATATATTGAATTGATAATTTATCACCAACTTTAGAGAGAATATGGAAATAAGTAAGTATGTATGCCAAGTAGTTAGTATCGATTAGTTTGGATATAATATTAAAGATAACTTCATGAACTGGTTGGTCAATAATACTATCATTAGTTGTAGCTGCTTTCAAGTAGGCATTAAAGTATTTATAAAAATAATAGCTTTCTCTAGTATAATCAGTCTCAACCTGATTGATTTCTATACACTTATCTTCTTTTTTTTTAGCAAGCTTGCACATAAATATGATTGATATAAATTTTTGAAAAGTGGCTATATGTGCTTTGCCTTTTTCAAAAATTGAAAAAATCTAAAATAAGTTGATTAAGACGAGGCTTAGATATAAAATCTTTGGTTGGTGCTTGATAGTGCTCGAAGGATTCTTCAAAGAAAACTTGTGATAGATTTTTGGCATTATGTTCCTTATTTTCAGGTAGTATTTTACAGTTTTTATCGTCACATTTATGGATGTGAAACAGTGCTGCTTTAAAGCATTGTTGTAATCATTTACATAGTAAATTAATATTAGATATAGAGAAATAGTGAGATAAAAGATCTTTACAGTTTTGAAATAGTTTTTGAGCAATATTATATTTATGAAATTGTCTTTTATATAGATTAAAGAATTTGAAGAACCAGGCATTGAAATCATCAGAGTATTTTTGAGTGAAGGAATCTGAAAGGTTTCGAGAAATTGTTTTTTTAGAATATTAAGAGAAACATTTATATTAAATAAGCTATCATTTTGAATTTTAATTAAGCGTTGGTTGATAGCATCTATACTAAAGGAATAGTGAAGTCTGTATCTAATTGGACAAATATTTAGGTCCTCACAAAATTTTTTAGCATTGATAGTCTGGTATTTGTCATGGAGTATAAGGTGTATATGAGCAAGGTTTAATGCTATTTAATTATGATTAGTAGTAGTATATGGTGGAATAGTGTTATATGCAGTTAAAACTTTAGAGTAATCTATTTGTATAAAGATAGTTGTAGTAAATTCTTTAAGTAATAGAATTAATGTAAAGTGGAGGATATTAAATGGAATTGAAATAGCATTATTAAAGTCTAGATTATTTTGATAAATAAAGTCTGTAAGAAATTTAGGCCTTAGACCTGCTAATTTGTTAAATAGATATTTATAAGTAAATTTAGATTCTAGTTTATTACTCTCTGCCTTTTTGGTTATTTTGCCTGGGTAGATATTGATTAAATGTGGTTTAATAAAATTGAAAAGTTGATATACAAAAGGGTTGTCAAATTTTGTATAAAGTTACATATTTTTAGAAATTGGATATTCTTTAAACTAATCTAAATCATTGGATGTATCTCTAGTAGGTCTTTGTGTTTGTTTCTGCTGTTGTTGTTTGTTAAAGTTCTGTTCTTAATTATCATTGTGTTGTTGGTATTGGTGTTGTTGTTGCTGTTTTGTTCTAATTTGTTTTCTTGATCTTTTTGTTGTTGTTGTTGTATATCTAGTTTTTTTGGAAATAATGATGACAAGATTAGACCTTTTTCTTTAAAAGAAAGTTCTCAGAGTTTGATTAAAGAGATTATAATTTTTTCTTGATAGGTAAGAGGTTTCTTGTTTTGAGCTTTAATGTGAGCAATAATTATTTTATAGTGGAATTCGAGTTTGGATAAAGTTGAATAAATAGATGTAAGCTTTATATTGTGAATATGTGATTTACATTCTCTGTGAATCAATTGGTTTTTAATAAGGTCACATACAAGGTAGTCTGGTGTATGTTCATATTAGTCTGTTAATACACAGGTAAGAGTTTTTTTCCTGCAGAAGATACAAGTATAGTAATGTTGTGAATATGAAACAATAGTAACAGGATTGGGGCCAGTCCAGTAACTAAGAAAAAGTAAATGTAGATTGGCTTATTCAGGTTGGTCCTGAGCAGATTGTTTAGTAATTAGAGATTTTGGTAGGTTATCACACTTTTTGATTAATTGATTTATAGAGATATCAGTAGATGTAATTGCAGTTTGACCAATAGTTGTATGCTCTGTATGTATAATTCTGTAATTTACTGAAGTAAAGCTAGTGTGGTATTTATCACAGTAGTATTTACCAATAGAAGGTTGGTGAGGTACTTGAAAGAAGTGCTTTTTTGTTGGATCACAAGCTTCAGATTTGAAAGCATGTGGAAGTACTTTGAGATTTTTGGAGTCCTTTTCTGTAATTCCTACTCTGTATCGATCATAATAATTTTTATAGTAGTAATCAAGATTGTAAGAATCCAGATCTTCAGAAATTAAAGTGGGCATAATGTAGAAGAATAGATAGAAGTTCTAGTAAAGGTGTGTGACAAATAAGTGGGAGTAACAAATAAAGAATGTGCCAAATAAAGAGGTGTGACAAATAAGATATCACACAGTATAGCGATCAGCAGATTAACAAAATTATCGAAAGCTAAAATTTGTGTAAATTTAATTAGAACAAAAATAATAAAGAAGGTTTTTTGTATAAAAATAGATAAAACAAGATTAGAATTGTATAAATTGCTTAGTAATATGAATTAGTAATTGGGATCTGCAAGTTTAGACACTCTAAAGAGAGCAGAATGCCTAAAAAAAAAGAAAAAATTTTTGTAAAAATTAAACAAAGTTTTTGTAGAGAGTTTTATATTTTTTTTTTTCTAATTCTGCTGTCCTGCCCTTGTTTATTTGGGATCAAGTTATTCAAAATTACAAGTAATTTATCTCTAACTACAATAGATCCAACCAAACGAAGAACTCACCCACATGATTTTATACATCAGGTGCGACCTGCCTCAGTAACTCTTGGCCTCCCTCAGGGTCCTTAACTCACTAAGGACTTTTTTTCCGTTGTTCATCGGCTGGCGGCTACCTGCTCATCAAGAAGCAAAATCAGAAAAAACAAACAAACTAAAAAAAAACACAGAGGTATAGGGGACTACGATAAAAGAATACAAAAAATGAAAGAAAAGAGAGTAAAGGGATATCGAAAAAAACAAAAACAAAACAGAAAATTTGCTAAACTTAATGCTATGGTTATAAGCCTGTGAGAAGCTTGGAAAAATTATATACTGACTAGACAAATTAGTCTCTACTTCTATTTTTTTCTAAACTAGTATGCGAAAGTAAAAACCTGATAGGAAAAACTTCATCGATCGGTTTAAAGTAGAGAGGTCAGAACAGAGTCTCGGAGCATTGTTTGTACAGATATTCATTGCATTCGAGGCACGTATATACACGTGTTTGTTGTCATGTTCCGATTTGGGAGATAAACAATGCTAACTTGTTTGGTACACGTGATGTCAATCATTTGGAGGGGGTAAACTAAAACGCCCACTTTTTACAAAAATTTTTTCAAAAAAAAGTGGTGGGCCAACAAGAGTATATAAGGTTCTTCTTGTAAAAGTTATAGTTGTATAGTCCAGCTTCTCCATTTCTACCACTTAGGAGTGCATGTTAGCTACTTCTACAGACTTGTTCCCAGAATAAACCTTCTGGTTTGGATGCCGAATACTTTAGAAAGTCTGCCAGAAAGAAAACTTGACCACAAAGAAAACCATCCGTATTCTTTTGATGCCTGCTCTTTGGTATTTCATGTCTAGATGCTTAAACTTTGTCGACAACAAGCTGCTTCTATTTATAGGACCAAGTTTTAGTATCCACTTCGTTACTTTTCTATATGTTTTGCTGTAATTCGATTTTTGTTGTTGTTGACCAGAAGATCGTCAGAAAGAGTTGGTTTTTGAAAATCTTTATAACTTGTTATAAATCATTTAATTATAACAAAGATTAATATGACTTAGGATTTTTTTTAATATAGTAAGAACTATAGTAAAGATTTTTTTCATTAGTATTTAATATAATCAGATAATTATAACCAAAAGTTATATTTTTATATGATCAAGTTCATATAGAAAAAAATAGTATGATATACCAGTAATAATTAGCTAATATTAACTAAAATAGTTAGTATTATTTATTTTCTAAATAGTATAATAAAACAACAAATACTGTAAAACCGCGAAATAACAATCATAGACGTTGTTTCGAAAATCAAATCCTCCAAAAATAGTATACCTAGTTTCAAAATAACACCCATGCGCGTCCCGAAATAGTGCGCATCTTATATACCAAAATAGACTATTAACCCTACACATAAGCAAATATATGACATGGCTCAGAATATTAACCTTTTTTTGAAATAACGCATATGTGCGTACCCAAAATAACGCGCAGGTGTTCAAAATAATGTGCAGATGTGCGTTATTTCGCGGATTTATAATATATTAAAATATGTACTTTAAATACAACAATTTGGTAATATCAGAAAATTTTAAAGCTAGATTATAATTAGTTGCAAACAGTTAATTGATTATAATCAATTGACTTTAAGTGATTATAACTAATAGTATTGTTTTTTTTTTGTTTTTTTTTTAACTAGCCTCTTTGATGTAGAGGTTTTTATTTAAGTATAACAAATCAGGAGGCTTACAACAGAACCTCATTTATATTAGAAAGTACAAGTAGCTATATATACAACTTTTGATTGCCTATTTAAGTAGTTTGCAACAGTATACTATAAGGACTATACTATTTGCTATACCTATAACCCAACTAGAAGATTACCTATTTAAAGTCTCTATAATGTACACAACCTACTTGTGATCATTGGGACATCTCCGCTACATTTGTCAATAGAGAAGTACCAGATGCTTACCGTAGCCTTAGAACTAATTTATCTTTGAGGCATCATTGCTAGAGCTTTCTATACTTATAATCTGGCTAACCTAGACTTTGATAACTTATGCCGAGTCCAAGAACAAGTATTTGTGAGCTGAGACCACTACTATTACCTACTTCTGCTCTTGTAAAGTTTACCCAAACCTCAGTATCCACTTTACAGACTATTATCAATATCCCAATATTTCTAAACTACCAATCCAGATAGCCTAGAGAGACTTTTGCCCACAGGTTTACCAGTTCTTTGGTATTCTGTGATCAAGCAGATCCTTTTCTTCTGGTTCTAGTAGCCAGGTTGGTAGAGTGTCTCTCTAAACACCTGTCATTCGGCATTTCTAAACTCCTAATCCAGTTGGCCTGAAGGAAACTTTCGCCTGCAAGTTTACTGGTCTTCTAGTATTTTGCAATTAAGCAAATCCTTTTTCTCCGGCTCTGGCGGCCTGGTTGATGGAGTACTTTGCCATACACTTTAGTCCTATTCAGTATTTATTGATTCTTTCAATAATAGTCCTTTATATAGTACTGTTGAAGATCTGTGCTACTTCTCTATTTAGGTTTTGCCAAGCGAACATCCATCTTTTTAGTTTCTTAGATTATGCAATCATCAAACTTTCTTTGTGTAACTTATTTATAACACAAATGTTCTATGATCTCCCAATCGAGTTGGTGCCACCAAGATTACAGAGATTCCATTTCAACTGATCGATGAAAGACAGTAGCTATTGTACAAGTAGAATTTTCAAAATTCGTCAGCAGTGGGTTTCAAACCCCTACCTGGCCAACAAGTTGCTTGGGGTGTAACAACTTACCACTTCACTAAGTCACTACACTCTTTATAACTAATAGTATTGTTGAAATTGATTTATATCAAAATTGATAATAATCATATAATTATAAAAATCGATAATAAATCTAATTTATTATAATCAATAGCAATAATTTATCAATTATAATTTATATAAACTAATTAATTATAATTAATAGCAATAATTTATATCAATTATTATTATTATTTTTTTTTAATATTAAAGTGATCACTTTGGGGTCTGGCATGTTTTATTGAACTTTGATTCGAATGTCAGAGTAACCTATATAGGCTACCCCTAACTTTGTTATATTAACAAGAGTACAACTAGCCATATATACAACTTTTGGTTGTCTATTTAAGCAGTCTTATATATATAACTCATATGAACTACACTAGCTAACATATCTATAACCCAACTAAGGGTATTATCTATTTAAACCCTTTAATCAACTTAGTGCTATCGAATATTCTCCTCAAAAAAGGACTGCTGAAAAGGCCTCTTATGACTTTAAAGCAGACATATACTGCCATATAGAGGGTTCTTTATCCTCATGATAAATCTGCTAAAGCCTTCTGTGCCCACAAATCCAGCTGACCTAGACTTTTTTGATAACTTACACTGAGTTTGAAAACAAGTACTTGTGAGCTGAAGCTGCTACTATTACCTACTACTGCCCTTATAAAGTTCACTCAAATCCCAGCATCCACTATATGGACTATTATCTGTACACCTGTTATCCCAAACTTCTAATTCAGATGGCCTGAAAAGGCTGTGACCTGCTCTTGGTCCCTACAGTTGGATCCTTTTCCTCCAGTTACTTTCTGGCGGCCAGGTTCATCAGCAAAAAATAAATACGAAAAATTTCGAAAAAATTTGCGGTGCTGAAATATTTCGAAATTATTGCAATCGACGTAAAATATTTCGAAATAATTATTTTGAAAAATTTCAAAAAAAATTTCAAAAAATTTCGAAAAATTTCGAAATATTGCAAAAGATAGCAACAAAAGAATTTTGAAATATTTCAAAATATTTCGAAATATTTTAAAATAACATTATAGCAGATATTCATTATAACAAAATTTCTTAGCCTGATCATTATGATATAATAAGGTTAGACTGTATTTCGAAATATTTCACATTTATAAATAACTATTACTTATTTGACATACACAATACTATCATCTAGCTCGAAAAGTGGGTCAGAACTAATTAATTTATTAAAATTACTATATCATTACCAAATAATTTTTATTATGTAATAATTACATATTACGATTATTACATATTACGATTACTATTACTTTACATCGATACATACATGCCATAAAAATTACATATAACAAATAACAATGGCAAGTCTATAATAGCAAAAATATAAGTAACGAATCGACTAATATACCAATGACAAATCTAGGGCTACAGAATTATGCTAGAAACAGGGCTACAAAATGCAAACCATTGAGAAAAAAAAGACCCGAAGCCAATTCCAGAAGAGCAAAATAAACAGACAAAAAAAAGGGTGTTAGTAACATTTACAAACAAAAAAAAGCAAAAAACAAAAAGAAAACAAAAATACTGTAACAATACTTACCCAACCCGAAGTAATTCCGGACAAAGAGCAAAGAAACAAGTGAAACCACTAAAAAAGAGAAGAACGTTAATAACGTGGTTTACAAACAAAAAAAAAAAAAAAAAAAAAACAAAAAGAACAGTAAAAATACCGGAAGAAAAACGAAGAAACAAGCGAAACTACCAAAAAAAAAAAAAAAGGGGTAGTAGCATGGCCAAAAAAA
>CAJVPZ010003162.1:0-11358 GCA_910592135.1 Racocetra fulgida | reverse complement strand
TGTTTTGTATTGAAAGAAAGTTGGTGTATAGATAATTTTTTGAGTAGATTGTTTTTTCTTGTTAGGGTTAATTTTTTGAGTGATATATGTTTGTTAACTGCTTTAAGAAAAGATTTATTAATTATTTTCTATATTTTGTCTAGGTCTTGTTAGTTTTGAATTTGTATTATTTGGTTTTTGATCTTTTTTAGATTCTCATCTAAGTGATTTTGATATTTTTCTATTTGTTTAGCAGATGCATTTTCCAAAGAGTTAATTTTCTCTTGGGTTGTTTATGAAGTCTGTTTTTATCTAAATCTATTGTTTTTTATTAAAATAAAAAAATTTTTTTCACTTTGGCTGTCTTGCCAATGATCATTTATTAAAGTCATTTTTATTAGTAAACAAAAAAGCATTACATGTTTCAATATTTAGAGCTAACATCTTACAATTACTTTTAAAAGCACTTATAAGTAATTAGCTATACTAAGCAGATATATCTATAAGAGATATATTATGATAAATCCACAGAAAATCTAAAAATCACCTATTCTAGAAGACCTTATTAAACACTACTTTACAATAAAATACCACTAATCTTTTTGTAAAAAAGTGAAAAGAAAATATATTAACATTAATACTAATATTAAAAGGAGTAAAAAAGAAAAATAAAAGAAAAATAAATTTGACAATCACAATTATAAGCCTATATTAAGCTAACAAAAATTACATATTACAAGATAAAGAAGCTTTATATCTAATTCTATTCTAATAATATATATATATCTAAAGAAAATAAAAAAAATTATATAAACTAGACTAGACTAAACTAAAAAACCTAATCTCAACAAAATAGTTAAAAAGCATTGGTAGTCTTGAAGTATTGTTGAATAGTTTTTAGATGAGGCATATATACTGTTTGTGTTGTTATTTGAATATACATATTTGTTTATTCTGGATGTCTAGTCACTTTTAACTATAAGTAAATTATTCTATTTTGGTAAATAAATAATATTGACTGTTTTGAAAAATTATATGTTGATCTTTAGAAGAGAGTAAGCTAAGATGTCTACTTTTTGACAAAAGTTTCTTGAAAAAAGAGATGAATTAATAAAACTTTGTAGGTTCTTTCTTGTAAGTTTTATAGTTATATAGTGACAATCTTTAGTTTTTTTAATATACTTAGCATCAATTTAGTTATTTTGTGTTCTTAAAATAACCTTCTGGTTTAAATGCTAAATATAATAGAAGAGTTCATCACAAAAAAGCTTGACCTCTACAAAAACTATTTAAAGTAGTCTGCACTTCAGTTTTATACTCTTAATACTTCTTTGACAATACATCTAGTTTTGTAAAATCAAGTATATTATTACCTTTTGATGTCTTCTATAATGTTTTTCATAGTTTGGTTTTTTGGAGTTTTTGATCAAAGGATCATTAGGAAGAGTTGAAAATTAAATATGTTTATTTTAAAAAAGTTTTTTTTTTAAATATCTATTAAAATGATATATAGTAATATATAATTATAGGGTGTGGCAACTTAGTAAAGTTGGCAAGTTGTTACACCCTCAAGCAGCAGGACTAGAGTTTGAATCCCACTGGTAACAAAAATTTAAATTTATAGAAAATGCATTTGGAAGACTGTATCCTATTGGGTTATAGAACCTGTAATAGTGGTCATACCAGCTTGTACTAGAAGGTAGTGGAATATGTAGTATGATGTATAAGTTATACAAAATCTAAGTGAAGCTACTGGATAAATTTAGCGAATTTACAAGGTATGGGAGCCTGCTTGGTAAGACCCGAGTGGAGAGGTAGCACAGATTTTCAATGATTATTATGTAAAGGATGATCAACAGGATGTCAGAAAACCAGACAGGACCAAGGTGTTTAGCAAGGCACTATACCAACCAGGCGATTAGATAACCAGAGGAAGGGTTCCACCCTTCCAGGTTATCAGATTGGGAGTTTGTATTTCCAGAGATATGGGAGGAAGTCTGTAAAGTAAGTACCGAGGTTTGGGTAAACTCTACAAGGACAGTAGTAAGTAACTGTAGCTGTCTCGGCTCATAAGTATTTGTTCTCAGACTTAGTGTAAGTTACTGAAAAAGTCTAATCTGAAAATGTGTAGGATATAGAAAGATTAGGAATATACTACACCCTCTCTAGAGTAATCTGGTAAGTATAAAAACCTTACTGGATTATCTATCGAATTAGGGCACAAGTAGTGTAGCACATGTCAATCTAAGTAGTCTTCAATGAAGTAGCATGAGGTTATAGGTTGGTGTAATTAAGGTGGTGGTGCAGGATGAGAGATACCAGAAAGTTTAATTGGATAGCTCAAGTAATAGTGGGTTATAAGTACAGCATGAGTATAGACCCTAGTAATAGGTAGCTACTTAATTAGGTGCTCAAAAGTCACAGATATGGCTAGTATATACTCTCATTAACCAAGAATATACTACTAATATACTTAATAAAAATTTACCCTTTCGCAACATTGTGAAGGTAAAAAAAAAATATATATATATATATAATTATATAATAAAATATATCTGTTTTTTTACTTTAGTCATCTTGCTAGTGATTCTTTATTAAGATTATTTTATTAGAGATATAACAAAATGTTAAGCTTAATATTTAGGCCTAATATTTCATAAATACTTTTAAGAGCACTATAAGCAACTAGCTATACTAGGCAGATTTATTTACAAAAGATGAATCAAAATGAATTTTAAAAAATTAAAACCTATTTATCTTAGAAAGCTTTATCAGACCACCACTACTTTACAATAGAATACTACCAATTTAATAATATCTTTTTGTAAAAAAGTGAAAAAACAATAAAAGTACTAACACTTATATTTAAAAAAAGAGAAAAGGGAAAGAAAGAGAGAGAGAGAAAGAGAGAGAGAGAAACTCTCTCACTCTCTCTCTCTCTCTTTAAAAAAGAAAACACTAATATTAATATGAAAAAAAGAAGAAGAAGAAAGGTGAAAAAAAGAAACAATCTAACAAGTTACAATTATACATCGGCAAACTAAATATGGTGCAGATCTGCAAAGATCTTCAACCCTAGAAAATTTTGACAAATTTTACGATATCTCGTGATCCAGTGATCAAATCTTAGCGATTTTGGTACTATTTGATCTGTCTCAATGAGACGGATCGAATGGTACCAAAATTGTTAAGATTTGATCACTGGATCACGAGATATCGTAAAATTTGTCAAAATTTTCTAGGGTCGAAGATCTTTGCAGATCTGCACCATATTTAGTTTGCCGATGTAGGCCTGTATCAGGTTTTAAAAAATTATATATTACAAAATAAAAAAAATCTATATCTAACTTTATTTTAATAATGGGAAATTCTAGACATCTCTAGCTAGAGATATATAACTTATATATCTCTGGCTTTTGAACCAATCAAACAACGTGAATATCATATGACAAGACTTTAATCAATAATCAACATCATCCCATATCTCCGATCTAAAGAACCAAATCACCTCCAAATTGCCTCCAAATTGCCTTTGAATATTGTGATTATTATATGCATGTATAGTATCATATGCATATATTACCAAACAAAGAATTTAAGAAATTTTCTCATTTATCGTTACCTTGTATACTAACGCCCAAATAGTGAAACCAAAGAAAAAAAATACTCACTTGCATATACGTACGTATGTAGGTAAAAGAAAGTACAGTTGCTTTCTAAAATAAACTAACAATATGAATTTTTAATAAACCAAGTTTCAAAGTTAAACTAATTGATACTATTGAATATATAAAGCGAAGGAAGATTTAAAATAAGGAAGGAAGGAATCTCTTGAACCAGCAATGTCTCATACCCTGCCAATTATCATTATTACATTGATGCCAAAACAGTGCAACCAAAAAAAAACCCCCCTACTTGTATGTAGAAACAACCTAACAATATGAACTTTTAATAAACTAAGTTTCGAAGTTAAACCAATTGACACTATTGAATATATAAAGTGAAAGAAGATTCAAAATAAGGAAGGAAGAAATTTCTTGAACCAGCAACGTCTCATACTCTCAGCAAACAAGTCAAAGACTTTTTGATTAGAATATTCAAAAGGAGTTAGCTTTTTCATTTTAATATAACTGAATATTAAAATTGTTGTAAGGTTTAAAACAGTCGAAAAAAAAAACTTAAATTTGTATTTGAAACAAGCGAAGAAATCAAGCTTTTCAAATAGTGACAGCATAATAAAGCTATAAGAATTTTAAATAAAGGTCTGTTGGACTTAGAAAAAAAAATAGGTTAACATGGCCAACATGCAGCAAGAAGGAACATTACAAGAACGGTTTATTAATGATAAAGTTTTAATAATTACATCCCGATCACTATACCAAGATCATGGGTGATTAATGAACAATATCCTGTTCTATATATAAATAAGCAGAAACTTTATTTCTGCTTATTTACATATGGAACAGGATATTGTTCATTAATCACCCATGATCTTGGCATAGTGATCAGAATTATTTGTTTAATACTATACAAAAAAACTAACAGCTGTCTCTGTTTTAAGAAGCTGTTCTGAATCAATCTATCAGCTGCGATGAAAACTATTAATCTGAAACACAACTAGAACCTACATTGGAATCTGAAATTTCATTCAAGCACAAAACCTTATCAGAATTTGAGATTCCTTTAAAACCTGAAATCCTATTGAAACCCGAAGCCCTACTGGAATTCAAAACTTCATTAAAACCCGAAACCCTATTGGAACTCGAAATTCAAGTAATTTGCTTTTTCAGTATAACTAGTGTTATACCTCTCTTGAGGCCTTCAAATTTGTCACTAATCAATACTCTGAATCAAGTGGGTTTAAAGTGATTTACTTAAAAGGCAATAATCATAAGAATAATTTGCATTCTGCTTAAGTTTTTGCTTGTGATCGCTCTGGCATGTTCAAACCTAAACCTAAAGATCTGAATAAGAAAAGTAAAAATAAGGAATCAAAAAAGTGCGACTGTTTCTGATCTGTTTGTCTCAATTATAACAAAGACGATGACAAATATTATATATCACAAGTAAATCTACACCATAATTATAAACTTATTCCACTCCAACTCATGCGCATTTTGTCTGCTAACCACGAAATACCAGGCTTTATTAAAGAAGAAATTCTTACTACCAAAAAAGCAGGAATTGCAATACCACAAATCCAATCCCTCCTTATAATGAAATATAGAGCAGTTATAAATAAGTGGTTAATAAAGGATGTGTATAATCTAATTGATGCTGATCGCACATTGCGTAATAAATTTTAAGCCACGATTTTCTTCTCCTTCTCCAACAAAAACATAATAATGACCCCGAATTTTCTTACGAATTTGAACTGGATAAAAATAACCAATTGAAACATGTGATTTGAGTATATACTGCACAAAAACGACAATATATGCATTTTCATGATATGATTGTGTATGATAACAGATGTCTTTTGGGATGTTTATAGGTATTACAAATAATAGTCTCTCTTATTGCGCTGCTTCGTAACGAAATGTCCTCGAGTTTTGAATAGCTTTTCGAAGCTTTTATTTGTATATTCAGTACTGCATCCCATACTATTCTCACTGATAATGATCTTGCGATGGCTGATGCTATCTGTTCTGTTCTTACTAATAAGCATGGTACAAAACATGGTCTTTGTATCTGGCACATAATAAAGAATATAAGGTCCAACATGACCTTTAAGCTTGGAACGAAGTATAACATGTTTCACACAGATCTAATGAAATGTTTAAGTTATTATATTGACAAAAACGAGTTTGAAAAGCAATGAAAATGTATCATAGAAAATAAAAACTATGCCAAGGCACGGTCATACCTAGGAGTTCTTAGTCGGTAGTGTAAACGCTGGGCCCTGGCATATTTGAAGGATTATTTTTTTGTGGACATGTCGTCAATGCAGAGAGGAAAATCTATGAACAGTCTTTTAAAAGGCTTCGTAGATTGTAAAACAAGACTCACTGAATTTTTAGCAACCTTTGAGCATGCACTTTATTTTCACAAAGAGGCAAAACAAATTTTTGCTTACAAAGAGCTTGTCTACCCCATACCTTTGAACTTTCTGAATTCTATTAAAAATCAGGCCACTAGTTGTCTGACGAGATATACCTGGAAGAAATTTGAGGCAAAATAGAGTGAAAAGGATGCATATGTGTGTAAAGAACTTGCAGATGACAATAGAGTGCGTTGTTTTAAGCTGTCACGTTATGAAAGGCCCGACATTATACATTGTGTCTGCTATGATGCAAGGTACTTGCTTGTTGCTGCTGCAATCTCAAATTTGCTGGAATAGTCTGTTGCCATTCTTCTGCAGTTGCGGTTTGCCTATCTCTCACTCAACTCGATCCTGTCTACTTTCCAAAACGCTGGCAAAAGAACCTGTCCAAGTTGGAGCTTGCAAAAGACTATGTCAATTTTTATAGCCATACACAACCACAAGATCCAGGAACTTTAGCACCATATGAATCATTTAGTGAAGGTGACTCTTGAATCTGGTTTATGTGTATCTATCGACTATCAGGAGAAATCGCAAACAAAATTGTAACGGACCCCTGTAAATGTGCAGATTTTACGTCATACCTTGAAAAATATTTGGAGGCATTATATGATGCTGACAATGATCTTGTTTCAACTCATGAGAATGCTTCAGCATCACTGGAACATCCAATAATTAACAACCCTATAAAAAGCAAGGCTATTGGCTGACCAAAAAAAGGAAAAATTAGGTCTGAGAAGGAAAAAGAAGGAAGAATTAGGTGCGAGAAGGAAAAAGAACAAAGAATTAGGTGTGAGAAGGAAAAAGAAAAGGAAAATATGCCCTCTGTAAAAAAAAGGTGAGGCTGACCAAAAAAGAACCTTGAAACGGTCACGACCCAAAACTGAAGTGAGAATGTTGATTTAAACCAGTCCCAAAAACACATTCATAGCAGTTAATAATATTATATAGGGTAAATTTTTTTTATATTACAACTTTAGTTTATTCATGAGATGAAAGTTAATTAACTTTTATACTTTATAATGTTTATTGACAAGATTCAAAAAAAATTTTTTTCTTTTACATTAATATTTCTTATTAAATATGATAGTTAACAAATAAAAGAAATAAAACTTTGGAATTATACTGTCAAATAATGAATTGTACAAAATCCAGACTTATTATCTGAATGTAAAACTGTTAAGAATTTTGAATCTATTTTTGAGTGATTACTGTTAGCTACTGCTTATTTCAAAAAAATAATTCCCCCATGATTAAAATCTAGGTAATACTTATTATCTTGTTTCTTTAATAAGATCCAGGTATAATTATATTGATTTACTGTTTTAATATGATATATCCCAAAAATAATACATATTTTTCACATAATACTTACCAATACTATCCATTATTAAAAAAATGGAGTTCTTGAATAAGATTCTGAATATTGTCAACAGTGGCTAACGATAATTTTTGATGTAGAAGATCACATAGGATGTAGCAATATATTTGTAATCGATTTTGTGCTTAAAATTTTACTATATAGATTTTTTTTTTTGTTGAAAACAGAAGTTATTTTTTTATAACATATCACTTATGTCACTACAGCGGGTAAGTACAGTAACAAACCATTATAAGAATTTTTTTATTGTAAATCACAAAAATCATAATGATTCTGATACTAAACTAACACAATCCTATCTAATTCACTACAATAGTTAGCAGATATAATAAAAAATTTTTTATAGCAAATCGTTATAAGAATCACAATTATTCCAATACAAGCTAACATAACCTTGTCTAAATCACTTTTATGTTATCACAATAGTCGGTAAGTATAGTAGCAAAGTTTTTTTGCAAAAAGCATTGTAGGAATTGCACAAAACTAATGTATCCTATCTAAATCTCTTACATAACTGCACTAGTCAACAAGTATGTATGGTGGTAATATAATTTTTTACAGTAAATCATTCTAGAAACCACATGTTTCAACACAAAACTAACATAACCTTGTCTAAATCAATTATCTCACTACAATAGTAGGTAAGTAAAATAGCAGATTTTTTTATAGCAATTTACTATAGAAATTATGATTATTTCAATATAAACTAACATAACCTGTTTAATCACTTATGTTACCACAATAGTCGGCAAGTATGGTATGTAACTGAATTTTTTTACAACAAATTACTATGGAAACCATAATTTCTAGTACAAAATCAATATAACCATGTCTAATTACTTATATTATCTTAATAGTGATAAGTATAGTAGCAACAGCAAATCACTATAGAAATCACTATCATTCTAATACAAAACTAACTACTATTATCTAAATTGCTTATGCACTACAATAATCAGCAAGTACAGTAACAGGATTTTCTTATAACAAATTACTGCAGAAATACGATCATTTCAACACAAAACTAACATACTGTAATTCTGCCCAAATCACTTATGTTACTACAATAGTTGGTAAGCACAATAACAGAATTTTTACAGCAAATCACTGCAAAAATATGATCATTTCAACACAAAACTAATATACTGTAATTCTGTTCAAATCACTTATATTATTACAATAGTCTGTAAGTGCAATACCAAAATTCTTTACAGCAAATCACTGCAGAAATATGATCATTCCAATACAAAACTAACATACTGTAATTCTGCCCAAATCACTTATATTATTACAATAGTCTGTAAGTGCAATACCAGAATTCTTTATAGCAAATCACTGCAGAAATACAATCATTCCAACACAAAACTAATATACTGTAATTCTGCTCAAATTACTTATATTACTACAATAGTCGGTAAGCACAATAGCAAAATTTTTTATAGCAAATCACTACAGAAATACAATTATTCCAACACAAAACTAATATAATTCTGCCTAAATCACTTATGTTACTACAATAGTAGGTAAGCATAATAGCAGAATTCTTTATAGCAAATCACTGCAGAAATACGATCATTTCAATACAAAACTAACATAATTCTGCCCAAATCACTTATGTTACTACAATAGTTGGTAAGCACAATAACAGAATTCTTTACAGCAAATTACTGCAGAAATATGATCATTCCAATACAAAACTAACATAATTCTGCCTAAATCACTTATATTACTACAATAGTCGATAAGTACAATATCAGAATTCTTTACAGCAAATCACTACAGAAATACTTCCAACACAAAACTAATATAATTCTGTCTAAATCGTTTATATCATCACAATAGTTGGCAAATACGATAAAAGAGTTTTTTTACAGCAAATCACTACAGAAATATGATTTCCAACACAAAACTAACATAATCCTGCCTAAATTACTTATGTTATTACAATAGTTGGTAAGTACAATACCAGAATTCTTTTTAGCAAATCACTACAGAAATGGATCATTCCAACGCAAAACTAACATAATTCTGTCTAAATTGCTTATATCATCACAACAGTTGGCAAATATGATAAAAGAGTTTTCTTATAACAAATCACTACAGAAATATGCAAAACTAACATAATTTTGCTTAAATCACTTACATTACTACAATAGTCGGTAAGTACAATAACATAATTCTTTACAGCAAATTACTACAGAAATACGATCATTCCAACACAAAACTAACATAATTCTGCCCAAATCACTTATATCATCACAATAGTCAGCAAATACGGTAAAAAGTTTTCTTATAGCAAATCTTCACATAATTCTGCTCAAATCACCCATGTCACCAAAATAGTTGGCAAGTATGGAATAGAATTTTTATAGCAATTTACTATAGAAATCACAATCATTCCAATACAAAGCTAACATAAATTTATCTAAATCACTTATATCATCACAGGAATTAGGTATATCAATTTTAAACACAGAACATAACTTGATCATCTCTAAGCTTTTAATATTGTGAAATGAATAATTTTAGGAAGAACTTTAGGCCGCGATTGTAGGGCAAAATATAATTAGATATAGCAAATTGCTATAGAAATTTTGATCGTTCTATTAAATCTCTTATATTACTGTACTTAATTTTTTTAATGGTTCAGATTAGGGTAAAAGTTCGAAAATGGTTGTAATATAGAAACTTTATAATCTTAGTGTTTTGGTTAATTTGCAGTTTAATTCGAAATTTTTAAATAAACTATGGTTTTGATCTAATTTTCCGATTTGATTTCTGATCTAACCTTGGAAATATTACATGTAGTGTTAGCTTATCACATGATATAATCACCTGATTTTTTTAAATTTTGATTAGTTAATATATTAGAGATATATAGTTATATATCTCTAGCTAAAGATGCCTAGAAGAACTCTTTAATAATATATCTATCTGTTTACAAAAAACTAAAACTAATAGATTTATACTAAATTAGAATAATCTAAACAGAGTAATTAAAAAACACTGATAGTATCAAGGTATTGTTAAATAGTTTTGTTCATTAATTTCAAGTTTATTAAAACTAAATAACACATTTTAGAAGATAAATAATATCAACTGTTTTGAAAAAATATGTGTTGATTTTTAAAAAGAAGTAGGCTGAAATGTCTATATTTTTGACAAAATTTTCTTAAAATAATTAGTGGGTCAAAGAAACTTTGTGGGTCCTTCCTTGTAAGTGCTACTATATAACAGTACTTTTCAATTTTTTTAATATCTTAGTAGTAACTTAGTTGTTCTGTATTTCCAAAATAACCTTTTGATTTGGATGCCAAATATAATAGAGGAGTCTATTAAACAAAAAGCTCAACCTCTACAAAAACTGTCCAAAGTAGTCCATATCTTAATTTACACTCTTGGTACTTCATCAACAACACACTTATTTGTGTAGAACCAAGTATATTATCACCCTTCAGTATCTTTTATAGTATTTTCCTGTAGTTCAGTTTTTTAACATTGTTGGCCAAAAAATCATTGAAGAGAAAGAGTTTGGATGTTGTATAGTAGAATATACTAGTATACAATTATGTAGTAATATATACTAGTATATAGTAATATTAGTATACAGTACATATAAGTATAGATGCAGGTGAAACTGGTGAAGCCCTTGATAAATGGTGGTGAAACTGGTGAAACTGGTGAAACTAGTGAAAATTAATATAACAACCAATCAGATTTTAAATAGTCACCAGTTTCACTAGCATTATTTAGTTTCATCAGCATCTATACATATAAGTATATAATATATACTAGTATATAGTATATACTAGCATATATACTAGTCTATATGTAGCATATATTAGCATATAATTATATACTATTATCTGGTAATTACTAGCAGTGTTGGCACATGACCAGGTCATAACAGGTCATATTACTAAGTTCAATTAGTGAAGTCATATGACTGAGGTCA
>CAJVPZ010003161.1:0-11362 GCA_910592135.1 Racocetra fulgida | reverse complement strand
ATCTCAAAATTTAGTCTAGTAAACCATCTTTAGAGTTCTAACAAAAAATTTCCTTGTGCAATTTTGCTAATAATATTATTTTTCTTAACCTTGGTTTAAACTTTAACCCAAATATAAATGAAGTTTTTTTAGCCAAACAACATTTGTTTCCAATCATCCCGTGACAGTAAAATCGATACTACGCCCTGTCAAATTCCTGCGCTGATCCATTTACATTACTGGTTATGACTTCAAGCACTTATGTTTTAGGAGTCTGGCACTTTCTATGCCGTCTATATTATTTCAGCATTAATATTTCTAAGAATGTTGATAAAATTATTGATATCACTACAGATTATTATGGATTTGTCTTATCCCATGACGTCTTAACAAATCCCACCAATTCTCAATTTTTAGTTTGCAAAATATACGTAAAATTAAATTCCAAATATTTTTATTTAAGAGTTGAAAAAAGATTATAAAATTTTGAGTTTTTTTAACATATGTACAATACGAGTCCTACCTAAAGAAGTATAGTCAGTAGTACAAAAGTAGTTGCGTATGACAAGCTTTTATCATCATACTCATGTGTATGATAGCAAGTCTTCGGCATAATAAATTCAACAATGCAATACTGAATAATAAATTTGTAGCTTGTGGTTACGAATGAAACAATGGTATCGTAGTCAAAATCAGTTCTGCAATGAAAAACGGTGTTCGAGATATGTGGTCTGTGGTGTAAGGTTAAGGAGTTTTTAAATTAAAGAATTAAAGAGTTAGTGCAAAAGAAAAAGATATATATATATGTGAATATTGTAAGGATACTATCGCTTAGTTTCGTTGGTTGAGTTCGAAAGGTCTCGTGATCACATGAGTTGATTGCGATCATTGATCGAATCATGAGTAATTAAGCGCAAAATCGAGTATGATTCATAAAAAATGTAGTAATTGATAAAAAGTCAAATAGCGAATGATAAATTATAATATAATAAAGGTAGAAGTCAAATATCGTAAATAAATTATAATTTAATTAATTTAGAGTCAAATTTCATATATATAAAGAACACAAAGAAAAAAAAAAATACTTACGCTTTCGATACTAGTGTAAAAATAACCCATAACTTCATATTGAGACGTTGGTGATGGACCTTATACTAAAAATCAATATTCGTGACCAGTGAAAGCCACAACAAATAGTCAATTTTACTTAAATTCAAATTACCGGCATATTCGTACGGTTCAAAAATACACATTCATAAAATGGATCATTGCTTTCAAGTTATTGATGGCATAGAAAGTATATATGAAGAGGATTTGGAACTGTTCGATGATGAGAAATCTGAAACTGGTAGTGTAAGTATATAATTAAATGTATATAATTATTATATTATAGATAATCAGAAATCTAAAGGCACAAAACGAAAAATACAACCAAGTTCATTGCAAGCAAACAATAAAAAGTTAAAAAAAACTTCAAAAATTGAAGAAATTGATTTAACTAATGATGAAGTCGCTATAAATAAAGAATATTTTAAGGAAACACAAATGTCGCTAATGGAAAAATTAGAGTATGAAGAACGATTATTACAACTCGAAGAAAGAAAAAATTAAGAGAATTACGCATTTCTAATTTAATTAAAGAGCGTGAACATGGTTTAGAACATTAATTATAATTTATATGCTTTTTTGCTTTGCTGGTTTATTTGAAAAAAACAAATTTCTTGCAGAATTCTTTAATATTTGCTTTATTAAACTTTGTAAAAAAAAAAAAAAAACTTTGTAATTGCTTTAATATATAATAATTGTCTAATAATAAATAATTTTTAGTATAGCTGAAATATTTATTATCATACGTGTTACGTATATCATACATTATTTTTTATTTCAATATCATACACAACTACTTTTATCTTTCCGACTATACTTCTTTAAGTAATACTGGTACACTACTGGGTTCTGGCATCTTTAATATTAGACCCAATTCTAAATTTAAAGTTGTAATTCTTATATGAATAAACAAATCGAGTGAGATATTATCATGCTTGAAGTTGGCACCTCTTTGAAGTTGCCTGAAGTTGCCCTGACTCAAATTAAACCCTAAAATTAAAATTTCTTATACACTTTAATTAATAATCTTAAACCAATACAACTTCAAGCGTTTGAAGTTACAACTTTAGATAAGTACTAACTTCAAATGCAACAATATCACGTAATGTTAAACTTGTAAGTGCTTAGAGACTTTGAATCTTAAAAGTTTGAATTAATGAAAATTGTCTTACACTCAAAGATGCAAACGTTATTAAGAGCAGTCCTTACTTTTCGTAGTGTATTATGGTTAGAGTTTAATTGGGCCGAATTATTTCATAGTAATAGTGAAAAGCTAACCTTAAAACTGGCGAAGATAAAAGGCCAAACCATTAAGCAAAAAGAATCTCTGCTAAAAGATGAAATTTCTGTGAAATGGTAAACTCCAGCGGCAAAAGATATCTATTAAAGAAAGCACTAAAAAATAAATTCATAAGGCAATAGTTAAACTATAGTTAATATACAAACCCATTTTCCCATGAATTAAAAGTTAAAACCCTTTCCGAGCGACAAGTAATAAACATTAGATAAACTTTGATTTTCATGTGTATATTTATGGAGAATTAATTGCTAGGTGAAATTATTGGTAACAATGCCAGAAAACAGGCCTACCGAAAAATTAATTGCAATTAATTTTTGCCATACATCATACGTACAATTAAATCAATGAAACCCAATTAATAACAAATAATCGACAAACTCTTATGATCATAAATGTATTTCTGTCTGTTATTTTTTTCATGTGTTACGAAATATTCACGTTTACTCGAATTAAAACTCAGCCGACGACTCCCTACCAATCATGATCATAAATTGTCGAATAACACCATTATTCGGCAAATTTTTGAATAACGGTAATTTGGTTCAACCGGGCAATATTGTATACTTATACTGTATAATGATAAAATTAAACCTGATGCTATAATTTGATTGGTCGATTAAGAGAATCAATGATCATCATACAAGATTAAAAAAAAAAAAAAAAATTACGAACTTTATTTCTAAATAAATTCGTATTCCTTATAATTAGAGAAAAAAAAACTAGCAAATTTAGAATATAATAAAAAAAATAAATAGATAAAACTCAAATTGCAAAAAATTAAGTGCTCGAATGAGGGCCGTCACATCCCTCGTCAGGCCGGATCGGCTCACCCCATCCTAGGTATTGAACCCCTTACAGGCGCGTACTGCTCGGGAGCTCAATACCACTACACTAATCAGCCAATTTCTAATAATTTTTTTCACATTTTTATATTTATACATTATTTTCATAAATTCCTTCTAATTAGTATCGAATACTATTGTAAAATTTATTGGTTACTTGTAGTAAAATATGAAAATACAATCGATTAGATGCACGAATACGACTATATCTGATTTATTCTGTTATAATTTTAAATTGTTAGAGTTATGACCAGTGTTATAAATTTATAATTTTTTATTAGCGCAAGCGCATATATTGGTCAGTACACAGCAAAACGAGGTTTAGAGACATTTTGATCAAGGTCGAGATTTTATCGAATTATATTTCTAAATATGTGATTTATTCACAGTAAATTTTTTAGCTCACATTAGCATAATAAAATTTTGTACAATTTTATACGCAGTATTGTTTTACCTATATATTATATTTAAAATTTTAATTCATTAAATATTGATATCTACAAATAAAAAATTCGTCCCGAAGCCCCTTTTTTGCTGTGTACTGACCCATATATGTATAAACCGTATGTGCGCAAACTTTAAAATCGGATGCACATTTTCCATCCATGTAAACGAATTTTTTGTACAGTATCGGGTATTCTGCCTCTGCTGCTTTGTGCAAATAGTCCCACATAATGCAGAATTCGAAAGCATCGACAAATATGCAATAAATTCATTAGTTGTGAACTAAGTTCTTGACTGTTGCATTCCGAAGTTTTTCATTCTCTTTCCATTTGTTACGCTCTAATCACTAACAATACCTACCTGAGCGTAAAGCACCCACATATACGATTTTGTGACTATCTACTGAAAACTTGAATTTGACTGTCGTCCGACAGGCCAAACCCGAATAAATAAACAACAATAAATCTCTGTGACTGTTGTCCTGACAGGCCAACTACTAAAGCTCAAGATTTGACTGTCGTCCGACAGGCCAAATCCGAACGTAAACTGAACAAAACGATAAATCTCAGTGACTGTCGTCCTGACAGGCCACCTACTAACAAACTCAAGAATTCGACTGTCGTCTGACAGGCCGAACCCTCGATATCCACTAAGCAATGGCTATTTCCTCATTATGCCCTGTCATGCAACGATACCTATCCGAGCGTAATACGCACAAAAACGATAACATTCATGTAACTGTCGTCACGACAGGCTACTCATCGAATACACCAAAGATTCCCAATATCGCGTCACAAATGTTCGTTAGGCCACCCTATGAGGGGTGGGAAAGGGCAGAATAAACAGGAATTATCTTGTCTAGGAAAAACCCGTCCCCTCTAAATATGCCCTAACGATTACAAATCGAAAGACCTACGTAATTACGTCGTTACTATAATAAATTCTAACGACGTAATTACGTCGCTACTATAACTAACTCTAACGATTACCAGTAACTATACCGTTAAACTCCCACGATTACTAATCGAAAATACTACACAATAACAAATCAAAAAAGCTACTTCATTTTCGCTATAAACGTTTGCATAATACGCCCCTACTCATCAAGCAATAAATCATAATACACAATCATTCGATCAATTAATTAAGCCCCGTGTTCGGTTCGATTCGAAACAAAATGCTGCTCCGATACTATACAGAGAGCACTAATCATTTTTAATATGTTTTTAGGAGTCTGGCACTTTCTATGCCGTCTATATTATCCCAGCATTAATATTTCTAAGAATATTGATAGAATTATTGATATCACTACAGATTACTATGGATTCTAACATTATGATACACTTTGACTA
The DNA here is from genome assembly GCA_910592135.1 of Racocetra fulgida. Lineage (NCBI taxonomy): Eukaryota > Fungi > Glomeromycota > Glomeromycetes > Diversisporales > Gigasporaceae > Racocetra > Racocetra fulgida. The sequence continues at coordinate 6,338 of CAJVPZ010003161.1, read as the reverse complement.
CCCCAAGCTTTTTTGACTTTGTCATCCCAGGACGTCTTAACAAATCCCACCAATTCTCGATTTTTAGTTTGCAAAACTAAATTATAAAGTAATAAAATATATGTAAAATTAAACTTCAAATATTTTTATTTAAAAGTTGAAAAAAGATTATCTATATAAAATTTTGAGTTTTTTAACATATGTACAATACTGGGTTCTAGAATATTAGATCCAATTTTAAATTTAAAGTTGTAACTCTTATATGAATAAACAAATCGAATGATCTTATCGTGCTTGAAGTTGACACCTCTCTAAAGTTGCTCCTGACTCAAATTAAACCCTAAAATTAAATTTTCTTGCACGCATTAATTAATAATCTTAGGCAAGTACGACTTCAAGCGTTTTAAGTTACAACTTTAGACAAGTACTAACTTCAAACGCAACAATATCACGTAATGTTAAACTTGTAAGTGCTTGAAATCTAAATACTTTGAATCTTAAAATTTTGAATTAATTAAAATGATCTTATATTCAAAGAAGCCAATGTTATTAAGAGTGAACCTTAACTTTCATGGTGTATTATAGTGAGAGTTTTGATTGGGCCGAATTATGTCATAGTAATAGTGAAAATCTAAACTTAAAACTGGCGAAGATAAAAAGCCAAACCATCACCAAAAAGAACCTCGGATAAAGGATGAAATTCTGTGAAATAGTAAACTCTAGCGAAAAAAAGAAATCTATTAAAGAAATCACTAAAAAATAAATTCGTAAAGCAATAAGCTAAACTATAATTAGTATACAAACCCATTTTTCCATGAAATCAAAAGTTAAAACCCCTTTCCGAGCGACAAGTAATAAACATTAGATAAACTTTGATTTTTATGTGTATATTTATGGAGAATTAATTGCTAGGTGAAATTATTGGTAACAACGCCAGAAACCGATGAAAGTTCGTTATTTATATAATGATAAAATTAAACCTGATGCTGTAATTTGATTGGTAGATTAAGAGAATCAATGATCATCGTACAAGATTAAAAAAAAAAAAATTACGAACTTTATTTCTAAATAAATTCGTATTCCTTATGAATTAGAGAAAAAAAACTAGCAAATTTAGAATGTAATAAAAAAAATAATAAATAGATAAAACTCAAATTGCAAAAAATTGAGTGCTCGAATGAGGGCCGTCACATCCCTCGTCAGGCCGGATCGGCTCACCCCATCCTAGGTATTGAACCCCTTACAGGCGCGTACTGCTTGCAATGTTACGGGGTGATTCGTAGGTTTAATTAGTGCAAACACGAAAGTAAAGTATTTTTATATTTAAGGCAACTCGCCAGAGGCGTGACGTTGGTGATTTGACAATAGTTTATTTTATTTAAGGTCTTTGACCGGGTGATTTATTATATGTATCAGAAAGAGGCTATTAGAATCCCGTAGGATATTTAATAATAGAACTCCCCAAGGATATTTTCTTGAGAAAGGCGAAATGCTAGGGTTTTTATAGCTTTAGCGAATGTAATGAATTCAAGGGGCTTGGGGATGACTCATATATTACGTCGTTAATGAATTTAAGATACTAGTTTTACGATAAGGGGCTTACAATACTAATTTACAACATCATTATTAGCACAATGAAGACTTTGCTTCGCTCCTACAATCCTTCACTTTACAGCCACTTCAATTATATCCAAATCTTGTTATTCGGTCTTCTTTCATTTCTTCTTACGCGTTTCTTGTTCTTCGGATTTCGCGTTGGTTATTATTTTGCCTTTATTCGGCCGATAAGCCTCAACCGATAAACCAGTATTTCTTGGATTTATTACTTCGATCACGGGTTTGCTGTGCCTAATTTTGTAGATCCTTCATTTTAGCCCGTGACAGCAAGCTCAATACCACTGCACTAATCGGTTAATTTCTGTAAATTTTTTTCACATATATATATTTATACATTATTTTAATAAATTCCTATCTAATTAATATCGACTGCTCCTGTAAAATTTTATTGGTTACATGTAGTAAAATATGAAAATACAATCGATTATATGAACGAACATGATAGTATCTGATTTATTCTGGTCATAATTGAGTTATAATGCAATTCTTGAATGTGTGCTAGGTTTGTGGCGTAGATTGCCTGAACTACAAATCAGATTTCACGATCAGGTGCAGCGTAACACAAACAGGAAATTCAAAATGAACATCTATTTTGTCAAAAATCGCTTATCTCTTGAAAAATTGCATATAAAACTACTCTTCTTGCACTAACAAAAAGTTTTCCTTGAGTAATTTTACTATAAATCTGAACTCTAACCATAATAAAAGCCCTAACCTTGACATAAACGAACTTTGAAGAAATTTGACTGCACCATAAACCTGGAACACATTCAAGAATTGCAGTTATAATTTTAAATTGTTAGAATTATGACCAGTATTATAAACTTTTATTAGCGCAGGTGCATATTATATATATAAACAGTATGTGCACTAACTTTAAAATCATATGTGCATTTTCCATCTACGTAAACAAATTTAAAAAATATGCGCAAAAAAAATTTTATAAAGCTGCTCGATACGCAAGTATCGAGGCAGCTTTTGTCTCGAATCATCACGAGACCGAACATGTAACTTGTCCGATTATGTTCGGTCTAATGATCGATCAGTTGATCGATCAGTGAAGTTAGGTAAATATGAAGTAATTCTTACGAGATGTGTTCGAAATGAGGTAATGGGAAAGTCTAGAAAATTAGTTAAGTAAATATGAGGTAATGGATTTGTGTTCTGGTATATGAGCATTAAGTACGGTACGTAGAGAAAATAGTCTTTTTTCTTCTGCGAACCCGACATTCGTTCTGGTTATATCGACCTTCCCTCCCTACCCAGTGAGTTTCTCCAAAAATGGCCTGTCGGAACGACAGCCATATGAATAACTCAGGTTAATGAGTTTGCTTAAAGTTTTTGACCTGTCGGGACGACAGTCTTTCGTATTAGTTGCTAATGTATTCTATGGCCTGTCGAGACGTCAGCCAGAAAGAGAGTGTAAAAAAAAAAAAAAAAAAAAAAAAAAAAAATGTCGCACGATACTAGAAAACTGCGTGGGTTGCTCGATTGGCAGGAAAAAACACCCAGATGTATTTCTGTAGTAGTCTCCAAAATGAGAGACAAAACAAATGTGCTCTATATATAGAGAGCGCTAATCATTTTTAATTAAATGTATACAAATTTAAATCTATGTACGCCGCTCCTACTGCGCTGATCCAATTTACATTACTGATTATGACTTCAAGCACTTATGTTTTAGGAGTCTGGCGTTTTATATGGATATAAACCAATTTCTCCGACAACTATTTACCCGACAACCATTTCGTCGACAGCCATTCCATCGACAACCTATTTCCCGACAGCCTACCTTCTAGAGATGGGCAAGGTAATTACTTATTACGTAAAAAATCAAATCACATTATGTAACAATTTACTAATAATATATACTTACACTAATAACATGTTAAATTGTCGCATAGTGTAACATTTTACGTAATAAGTAATTACCTTGCCCATCCCTACTACCTTCCCGAAACCATTTTCCTGACAGCCCGTTTCCCCGACAATTCATCTTGCCGACAATTTTGGCCCGATTTTTAATTTCAAAATTCGTGGACCATCCTCCCGAATTATTGTCGCGATGGCGGGTGATCACGAGTTTTAGATTATGTATTAGATTGATATCGATGTATATATATTAATTCTGTTGATCAATTTATTAAAAGAATTTATCATAGTATATATATAATTTTATAATAAAAACGATATATTTTTAAAATGTTCTAATTCTCGTTCTAGTAGAGCAAATTCAATTATGTAACATATAAATAATGTACTTTAAAACTATGTTGAGATATTTTTTATTTCATTTTATTAATTGACGAATTAACAAATTATTTAAACGATTAAATTATAGAGAACACCTAAAAAAAATTTACATATTAATATTAAATATTGCAATATAGTTTTAAAAGCAAGCTATTTATACGCCATTTACACGTTACAGAATTAAATTTACTCTACTAGAGCGGGAGTTAGAACGTTTTAAAGATATTATTATTTAAACAATACAGTATGGGCTGTCGGCGAAATGTCCATCGGTGAAATGGTTATCGTTTAAATGGTTGTCGAGGAAATCTACCAAATCCCATTATATGCCGTCTATATTATCCCAGCATTAATATTTCTAAGAATATTGATAGAATTATTGATATTCCTACAGATTACTATGGGTTCTAACAGTATGATACATTTTGACTGCCCTGACTTTGTCGTATCCTAGGACGTCTTAACAAATTCCACCAATTCTCAATTTTTAGTTTGCAAAACTAAATTATAACGTAATAAAATATATGTAAAATTAAATTTCAAATATTTTTATTTAAAAGTTGAAAAAAGATTATCTATAAAATTTTGAGTTTTTTAACATATATACAATACTGAGTTCTAGTATCTTTAATATTAGATCCAATTCTAAATTTAAAGTTGTAACTCTTATATGAACAAACAAATCGAATGATATTATCGTGCTTGAAGTTGCCTCTGACTCAAATTAAACCCTAAAATTAAAATTTCTTGCACACATTAATTAGTAATCTTAGGCAAGTACAACTTCAAGCGTTTGAAGTTACAATTTTAGATAAGTACTAATTTAAAATGCGACAATCTCACGTAATGTTAAACTTGTAAGTGCTTGAAATATAGAGACTTTGAACCTTAAAATTTTGAATTAATGAAAATGATCTTACATTCAAAGAAGCTATTAAAAGAGCGGTCCTTGACTTTCGTGGTGTATTATAGTTAGAGTTTGGTTAGAGTTTGATTGGACCGAATTATTTCATAGTAATAGTGAATAGCTAAACTTAAAGCTGGCGAAGATAAAAGGCTAAACCATTATGCATGAAATTTCTGCGAAATGGTAAACTCTAGCGAAAAAAGAAATTTATTAAAAAAATCACTAAAAAATAAATTCGTAAGGCAATAAGTTATAGTTAGTATACAAACCCATTTTTCCATGAAATCAGAAGTTAAAAACCTTTCCGAGCGACAAGTAATCAAAATTTAGCTAGACTTTGAATTTCATGAGTATATTTATGGCTAATTCATTGCTAGGTGAAAATTATTGTTTGGTAACAACGTCAGAAAACCTACGAAAAATAAAAGGTTGGCAAAATAACGTATTTATATGATAAACCTGATGCTATAACTTGATTGGTCGATTAAGAGAACCAATGATCAGTACAAGATTAAAAAAAAAAAAAAATTACGAACCTTATTTCTAAATAAATTCGTATTCTTTATGAATTAGGGAAAAAAAAACCAGCAAATTTTAATGTAATAAAAAAAAAAACATTAAATAGATAAAACTCAAATTGCAAAAAATTGAGTGCTCGAATGAGGGCCGTCGCATCCCTCGTCAGGCCGGATCGGCTCACCCCATCCTAGGTATTGAACCCCTTACAGGCGCGTACTGCTCGCAAGCTCAATACCACTGCACTAATCAGTTAATTTCTATAAATTTTTTTTCACATTTATTATTTATACATTATTTTAATAAATTCCTTCTAATTAGTATCGATTGCTACTGTAAAATTTTATTAGCTACTTGTAGTAAAATATGAAATACAATCGATCATATGAACGAATATGATAATATCTGATTTATTCTGGTCATAATTGAGTTATAATGCAATTCTTGAATGTGTGCTAGGTTTGTGGCGCAGATTGCCTGGACTACAAATCAGATTTCACGATCAGGTGCAGCGTAACACGAACAGGAAAATGAACGTTTATTTTGTCAAAAAAATTGCTTATCTCTTGAAAAATTGCATATAAAACTACTCTTCTTGCACTAACAAAAAGTTTTCCTTGAGTAATTTTCTATAAATTTTCTAGCCTCTAACCATAATAAAAGTCCTAACCTTGACATAAATGCACTTTGAAGAAATTTGACTGCGCCATAAACCTGCCACACATTCAAGAATTGCAGTTATAATTTTAAATTGTTAGAATTATGACCAGTATTATAATCTTTTATTAGCGCAGATGCATATTATATATATAAACAGTATGTGCACTAACTTTAAAATCATATGCGCATTTTCCATCTACGTAAACAAATTTAAAAAATATGCGCAAAATAAATTTTATATGTGCTCTATATATATAGAGAGCGCTAATCATTTTTAATAAAATGTGTGCAAATTTAAATCTATGTACGCCGTTTCTACTGCGCTGATTCAATTTACATTACTGGTTATGACTTCAAGCACTTATGTTTTAGGATTTGTCTGGCACTTTATATGGGTATAAACCAA
>CAJVPZ010003160.1:0-11363 GCA_910592135.1 Racocetra fulgida | reverse complement strand
GCTCCTCAGTGTTTCACATATTGTAGGCTTTGTTGACAACAAGTTTGCTTAGTGCAAAACCAAGAATATTGCTGTGTTCACTATGTTGCTTTCCTATATTACTAACTGTAGTTCGGTAAATTGTTGTTAACCAAGTAATCATTGGAAAGAGTTGATAAGTAAAATGACTAGATAATGTTTTTTTTTTATTAAATTAATCTTTCTTTAAACTCTAACAAAAATTGTAGAGCTCTTTTTTATAGTTCTAATAGTAATAAGATTATCAAATTTAACTTAGTGATTTTTGAAATATTATAATTTTTTTTCTTCATATATATAAAACTTCTTTGCAATATTGTAAAAAGTTTTATATATGCAAAAAAAAGAAAAGTTATAATATCTCAAGAACCACCAAGCCTAATTTGAAGATTAAAAAAAAAAAAAAAAAAATCACAAAAAAAAGCTCTACAACTTTTGTTAAAGCTTGAAGAAAGATTAACTTAGTAAAAGAAAGACTTTGCTTTGAGCTAATGCCAGATTCCACTCTATTATAAAACTCATAAAATTTGTCCAATTTTTATTATAGTACTAATATAGCAATAGTGCTGATTTTATCTGAATTAGCAATTAATCAATTTGATTGGTCGATGGTCACATTAAAATCAGCCAATCAAATGAATATGTTCCAGTGAAAAAATCGTTCCATCCAGCCAGTCTTCCAGTAAACAACACTATTTATTTATTTTTAAAAATAAATAAATATTACCACCGAAAATCATCGGCCCTGGATAGGGCATTAAAAGTGTATACCATTTGTTATAAGCAAATAACTATATAGTATATTTACTAGAAGCTTTAACGTCAACGTTAACATTTAATTCTTAGAATTTAAAATTTTGGTTTAGGCCATACAAACTTAATAAATCGGTTCTTGTAACCCGGCCGGTTCAAATTTTACAAAACTTTAAGTATATTTACTATCCGGGTGGTTTTTTTAAAAAAATTTATTATGTTTTTTATATATAAAATTTTTTGAAAACAAAAATTAAAAGCCAGGTTGCCGGGTCACTTTCAAAAACTTTATGTTATGAGAACCTATTTATTAAGTTTGTATGGCCTTATATTGAAGCATTTAAAAAAATTAATATAATATTATATAGTCCAGAAACCAATACTTTGTTATCCGTCAATATTAGTATATACGAGTGCTCGAGGGAAAAATACCTGTAAGTAAAATTTAAACTATACCGAACTTAAACTCAGAAAGTTTGATAACATTGATTATCAACTTTTCTGAGTTTAAATCCGGCATATTGAAAATTGAAATTTGTACTTACAGGTTTTTCTTCTCGAGCATTCATATAAATTTTTTTTTTATTCTAAAAAAAAAAAATCAAATTTTTTATTAAAAAATTTGTTAAATGTAATTTTTTTGCCGGCCTGCCGAGTCCTATTTTCCAGTTCCATGTAACAAAAATAGCTATACGTATAAACTCTTTTTTACATAGAAGTCAACTATCGGTTATAACGTTATATAGCATATTTGCTATACATATATAACGGAAGGCCTATTTCTGATCAGAATTGTTTAACAGCCATTAGTAAATCGCGGTCATAGAACGCGTTCTAACTGGTTGCCAACCGATGCGTTATATTAAATTCATAATATAGTTATGGGTTATACGTAATATGGCCTTTAAAATATTGAATCTGTTATATATATTTTAAATTTTGTCCGTTAAGACCGGTGAATCCGGAGTAAGAGTTCGTATATCTTTATTCAGATCAGTGACACCTATTTTTCATTAGTGAAATTAGTTTCCTGGCTTTTACAACCCGAAAAGCACAATTTTTATAAATTTGAAAAAAAAAATTTTCTCAATATAAACTAAAAAATTTACGAAAAATTATATCGAAATATAAATGGACTTTGAATACTATCGTAATTCGTGTCGACGATTAAAGCATTGTTTGCAAATTATGTAATACACATTTTTATAATTTGGTACTTAATTTGGTTAAAACTCTACAACACGGGTATGACCGGTGACTCGTATGTAAAAAATCCCAAAAGGGTTTAGGAGTCCGTACATACTCCGTAACTAATATTCTCAATATAAAACCCGTCCAGCTGCTTTCGCGACCATTTATTGATTGCGTCTTACATTCGTTATCTATCAAACTACAAGTCTACCAAGATTATAACCATTTTCGCCGCAATTTTTTCTTGCGATCAGGCTTTTTATCTATCTGATACTTTAAAATGCCCGGTGATCAAATGGGCTTATTAACAGTTCAACAGTTCGACGATGTACTTACAGATTTATTACTAGACAAGATCTTTCTTTGGTTCCGGACATTCAAATTAAATCCCAGCTACCGTGAAACAAACGTCTCACGCGAAATTCTTGTTGACATTGTAAAACGAAACGTGATACAACTGAACAAGTTAAATGACGCAGTTCATGAGCTGCTGCAGTAAGTCTTTTTTATAGCTTACTCTTTATAGAAAACAACAGGCTGAAGCGCCTTAAGGAGAACAAGCGCCGCTTGAACGAGTGTTAAAGGCATACAAAGTTCAAAACAATTGTATATAATGCACGTGTTGCTAATGCTTAACTTTCGGAATAATTAATTATTTCTTAATCGTTTACATAACGGTAGCCGGATAATAGATGTGTACTCTGCTTTCAAAATCGAATATTAAATGCCCACGTGATCAAGAATTTTCATAACTTTAGAATTAATGATAATTGCACGTTTCTATATAGGATACCTACTGTCCGCGAAACAGCCAAGCTTACAGTTGAGACTGAAAAGGATTTTATCCAGTATGATTCAAAAATATTTTATTTTAAAATAAAGAAGATAAGGTTATAAAACATTAATTTAAACATTTAACAGGCACGCAAAAAGATATTTTGCTATGTATCTACCAACGGCCGGTTTTGAAATAGCCGAGACAGATAGATATTCTGGTTCGATGAAACGAGAGGCTTGTATAATTGCCACAAAAGAGTGGCATGTAGGCGACGAAATTCGGCATTGTTCTGGTACACTTGTTAGCCTAACCACAGAAGAAGAAAGAGCATTAGAGGGTGGTCGGGATTTCAGTATTATGTGGTCATCAAGGAAAGATACAATGTGTTTATTGTTGGGACCTGCAAGATTCGTTAACGTAGGTATTAAAATCTTCAATTTATTTAAATATCATTAATAATAAATCCATTATTATTCTATTTCAAATAGCATGATTGTTGTCCCAATACAGAATTTATCTCGTCTGGACAAAACGCAATAGCGTTTAAATTTCTTCGTGATGTTGCAATTGGTGAAGAATTGACAGCTTATTATGGTGACAATTATTTTGGAGCTGGAAACGAAGAGTGTCTTTGTGCGACATGCGAAAGGTAAGCTGCCTAGTAATCGAGATTATTTTTATCTATTTGCTAAATTTATTTGATTTGCCTCTTTAGAAATAAAACAGGATCATTTCGTACCGAAGATGATGGTGTAGTTTTGAAGGAAGGTTTACGACCGTTTGTTTACGATGATAAGGGCAAACTTATTCGGCGTAGCGTTTTACGACGGAGGAAGTCTGGTCTTCGTATGCATTATTTCCATTGTCATTGATATAAAATAATTCGGTATTTATCCCTAATGATCGACTGTAATTGTTATGCAGTACTAATATATTTATTTGATAATTACAAAAAGTGACTAAAAGCTCAAAAAATAAACAATTGGATAAACAAATTGAAAAACCTTTACAACCTACAACTGACATTGATTGTGCCACTAATAACATCACGCAACATTCTGCGACTACCACAATTTCATTACCGACAAGAGCAGAGCCTATGAGTTTCCGCACAATGATTTCTTCTGTTCGTCAGCACAACACAAGTCGCTTGTTAAATCAAAATTGCTCAGATAATACGAATTATCATTCATTTTCAGCAAATCAACGATCCGTAACAAATCCAACGATCAATTCACTTTCAATTATCCCATCAGATTTACAAACCGATGTTCCTCAATCGTCCATCCTAACTTCAGTATCAGAAAATCAACATAACAGTGACATTTTGCAAAACCTTTCGTCATCACCATCAATGAAAAGAACAGCAAATACATGTTTTAATTCCGAAATGGAAAATTCTTGGGCTGGTGTTAATGTGGTTGCATCACCAGAAATCAGAGTTGAATGGGGAATAACGATCTTCCGTAGAGTAAATACGCCGATTCATCAAGGCGTAAACGCTCCGTTGTCAAATAACTTTGGAGTAACTGGTCAGAGTAATAGCCCGTTTACTCCTGCGGGCGGTAGTTCACGGATGTCTATCGCATACTTGTGTAGTAATGATATATCAGATTCTAGTTCTAAGGCCATCGTAATCGCTGGTCCTTCTTCAACAGTTAATGCCCAGCAAGAAATTACACGACGTTGCAAGATATGTAACGATAAGTATTCTAGTACGTTTGATTACAAAGAAAGAAGATGCCCAAGATGCACGCGTCACTTTAACTTATTCGGTATTGAATGGCCTTTGCGCAAGATGCCTAACCAAAAGGTCAAGGCAAAAGACGATACTCGCAGCAAAGTACATAGTATTTGACGTTTTAAAATCTATCATATATTTTTTATTAATTTTATTCTTCTCTGAAAATAGAATGGAAAAAATCGCGTTGACTTTATGAACTCTTCACGTAGGACGGATAAAACTACATCAAGTAAAGGGAAGAGTAGGCAGACCACAAGGTCACGAAACCGTGCTCAGCAAAGTCTTCCTGAACCTGAACCTTCAGGAGAGTGGGAACCATTTTCTGCACCAGGTTTTATCGTTAATACTATCAGATATAATGGAAAAGATTGTATTCCTAGCATTGGTGAGCAAATTTAACATACTATTTTCGATTTTTTTCGTAAAGTTACAGAAGAGTCTAAACAAAAAACAAGTTGCGATTAAACGAGAGAATAATAGAACATAATTATAGTGATAAAATAATGTTATGAATAAAAAAAGTTAATGGTTCCAGGGACGTTCCACTCGTTGTTCTCATGTAATAAAAATTTTTGATTGTAATCAAAATAACAAATCATCCATTAGCATACGAATACAATTATCAAGGCGAAACCATCCGTTGGGATGCTCTAACAGGATTCGTACACATGAACCCGATAAAGAAGTTGATGGGTAATCCTAATTTCAAGATCGAAAAATTAAGCTGTTACCAACCAAGTTGGAACGATGATAAATTTGTCATTGTGGGTGGTAACATTAAATACCAGGGCACGTGGTGAGTGTTTGAAAATATTACAAGTTTATTAATCCACCGAAATTTAATTCTTTTTTGTAATAACAAGGTTTCCATATCACAATGCACGGAAGGTCATTGCAGAAGTGCTAGGATTAGACAATCAAGGATTTGTTCCAATATTCGGTCCAGGCTACAGAAGTAACGATCGTAGGCCGGTCATCGTTGTTTCCCGGGGACATGTGCTTACTGACGACTCATCATCCACCTCATCTGAATCCGACGATGATGTCATAATGAGTGATGTCGAAGTAGAGGTAAGATCGTGTTAAAACAGTGTTGGAACTGGACTTCTGGAAATCAAGATTCTTCCAGAATTCCAGTGGTTCCAGTGACAAATCCCACTGGAAAGATTTTCTCACTGGAACCTATATATCATTGACTAATAAAAATGTAGATAATATTAACCAATAAAATGCATGTATTAATACTTAATATGTATTCATGAAAAGACATGTTATGCTCCAATCCAAGGATAACAACTATTCTTTATCTGATCCGATTAACAAGAAGCCTATTCCATCTGACTTTACTAACCTATGCGTGCGTATTAACTTGGAAGAAAAATGAAAACACATTATGCGATAAAACTAATTTAGAGTAAAACTTCTGAATTAGTTATATTGGGGTCTCTATCATTTTTCCGGCAACACTTTCCCGACAAACAAAATCCCGACAAAAATTGACCGGAACTAACACTAACCCTAACCTAATGCGGGCTAACTTGTCGGGATTTTGACATTGTCGGGAAAGTGGTTGTCGGGAAAATGATAGGATCCGGTTATATTGCATAATATATTTTTCACTTTTATGTCCAAGTTAGTGCGCTTGCATAGCTCAATACAATCGCGAATGTGTAAGAATACATGACGATTTGGTTGGTGTGTATAAATAAAATTTAAAACAAAAAAAAATTGTTTTGATGATTTATCTTACTATACGCATGAATTATTTCTCTCATATTGATTTATTTGATGAATGCAGATTTCATTTGCTCCGTTTATTCGGACCTAGCAATTCAAGTTCACCCTGCAATAAGCTCATTAATAGCGATTTAATTGATAAGTGTGGATACTTGAAATCCAAAATTCAGGTTCTTGACTATTTTCTTTACAATGTGTCCAAATTATTTCGCCCATGTTGACTTTAGTTGGTGAGTGTAGATACATATTATTTGTTAATATGCCGAATTATCTCGCACACTTATTTTAGTTGGCGAATATGTATTATTTGTAATTTAATCTAATTGGATCGTAGTTGAAAGGTTTTAAATTTATTTTAGTAGGTGCGAAGATAACAAATATTCAATTGTTACAGCTTATGTTGTAATTGGCTGGTGCTAAAATTTGGGGTTCCCTATTTAAACCTATAACACCACTGAAATCCACATGTACACTTGTTAACAACTCTACCCCTATATTTCAACCTAACCCTAAAAAAAGACTACAAAAAAGACCCCAAAATTTTCAAAGATTCATATAACAGGTCAAAATTTAGCATCAGCCAATTTCAGCTTCAGCTGCCACAATTATAATATGAAACATGCAAACACAAAATGCTATAACGATAAAGATATTTGTTCTGCGCAATAGCCATTTAACTTGAAATAACTTTGTAATAAATATCGCTTGAAATTTATAGCCCTAATGTATCCTGATTGCATCGTAAAATAATGCCTAGGGTTATTTCGTAAATGATTTTGGTAGTTATACTAATGAGGTTACACTAGAATTTACTGGCCACTGGAAGCTAATATCCTTTTCTATTCTATCCAGTGAACACCGCTATTAAGAGATTTATGTTATAGCATTTTGTGTTTGAAACTCAATTTCACAAATACTATGGTCATGATCACCGTTTTTTTTGTAAAGATATTTATGAACAAAGGACTTTAAAGTTTTGCTTATCCTTGGACGAGTTCAGCGTACACGAAAGCAAGTAAACGTCGGAAACTAATCTTTTTTTTTTTTTTTTTAATTGCAGGTTAGTTCTGTCACTTCTGCCGACCTTAATTCCAAACAAAGACGGGAAGAGGATGACCGTGTTTTGGCCGGACCATCTAAAAAATGCAAATTTTAACATTTTATAGAATCAATAAACAAAAAAGGGGTAACATCCAACATTCTTGGAAAAATAGACGGGCATAATATTCTATTAATATTGTAATTGTAAATATTAAGATACCTTTTATATGTAAATAATAGTAGTATATAAAGTTAATATAATGATAATAATTGCCGTATATTACAAATAAAAGAAACCACAACTTAGATTTTAGGGCTAAAATGAAGAGATTGCTTATCGTTATGTTCGAATCCAAAATATATCTTCTACCAGATTCGTTTCTAGAATCAGGGAGGTTGCTTTTAATCAGTAATATACGGTAAATATTATTTTGTTTCTAATAGCGTTTCGTTGTATTAGAGAATTCTTTAAATATTAGAATAATGTATATATAGTTGAATTTAAAAAAGTTCATATCATATATACTAATTTTTAAAAATGATTTATTGAATTAAAGCTTGAAAAAATTCTTAATTGTATTAATTTTTTAACAACGTTCAAATATACGATATAAATCAGGTAAATTTGCTATCTGAAGTATATGCCCACTTTCAGCAATGCTTTTGGGAGCTATGAACTGACCCTTTAAAGTTGGAAAAATTAAATGCTCAATTTGCCATCGATACCTTGCGATTTCGGCCTTTTGACTTTGTTTTGTTACAGCGCTATCTTTTTCTCGTTTTTTTGCGTTACCATCAATCTCATCATGTTCATTATCTGGATCAATATCCATTAAATCATCACCACCATCTTGAAAAGAAAAATCTGGTGGTTCAGGCGCATAAAATAATCCAAATTCACGAGACAAAGTCTCAAAACATCCAATTTCGGTATCCCAGTCAACCTTTACAAAAAATATAATCGAAAGATCAATAAATATTTAATTTTCAATGTAAGAACCTAAAAAAAGTTTTGATTACCTCACTGCCCAAGCGCAACAAAAATGTCGGAAGTTTATTCAAGTTGGGCGCATATCCTTTAAGCATTAATGGTAAAGTGACCAGTTCACCTTGTTCACTTACAGTCATAGAAAAGTATTCTAATAACATCTGTCTCCTAGAGATCAATTTATTAACGATAATCTAAAATCAAATTAATTAAAATGAATTAAGAACTCATTCATTTTGTAAGTCAGTGCAAATGAAAGATACCAGAGCAATTTCATGATTTGGTCTTAAATTTTCTGTCTCTTGAACATTTGATTCCAAAGCATAAATGATTAGATCATATATTGGGGCTGGAGTAGATAATTGAATAAATCCGAAGTTACTAAATTCTTGAAGAGTTAATTGATAGAACAATTCTTCACTAATAAATTCATAATATTTATGAATAATATAGAGTAAATAGTAAATGCATATAAATTTCACTGATAAATAGTGTCATGTTACCTAAGAATATTATAGTTGATCATGTAAAGTTTTGTTTGATGCTGTATAAGAGCTAAAGTTAACGAATCATCAACACAACCAACCATTGTGTGATTAGAGAGCAATTCGGTAAGCCCTGCACGAAAGAGCATAAATACATTTGATATTAATAGTTTAGCAAGGGTAATTAAGTATAATTTTCATATTTACCTTTGTGCTCGACTTCTCGTAACCGCTTTCGCAATGTTAAGATACTTGTCAATCGAACCTCATTACGATCACGCTTACGTTTCAAACTTGACGATACAGCGTTGTCACCTTCGATAGAATCATGACAACTATGGCTAAAACAAATAAAATAATGTTATTATATAATTTGCTATAAAGATTTTTCAAGGATCAATGGATACTTGACTGATGCGAAACTTTATACGCATTTGATTCATTTCAATAACAAGTAAAAATCTTGAAATACCTTGTATTGAATTCATTATCTGTATTGTTCTGGGACATCGCATTGGATAAATCATTTGGAGCGCAAAAACGGTCTAATTTCTGAGCTCTACTGTCAGTTCTAACGTGTTTATATGTCAATATCTTGGTGCCTATAGTTTAGTATAATAGCTTGTAAAAGTATTAACAAATAATTATACTGTCCAAAATTTATAATAACTTTACCAGACTTTTTAATTGAACTTTCAGCCTCATTTGTATTAGTCTCTATTGGTTTGGCACCAGGTAATAAAGTCTATAGAAATAGAAAAGCTACTGAGTTGTTATTTACGAATAATTTGCTATTTATAATGAATTAATATCAAAAGTCTACTTGAGTTAAAAAAACTCTAGAACTATTAGCTCCAACAAGGCGTTCTTGTATTGCATCTCCAACTGCCGTAATAATCTCTTCTTCATTTAAAAATCGAACCTATTAAGGATAAACAGATTTAATAGCACATCATCATTTGATACAATAGGACATCAAAACAAACCTCGCGTTTTGTGGGATGGACGTTCACATCAACATTTTCTGGATTAATCTCTAAACTCAAATAAACGAATGGATGCGTATTTTTCGGCAAATAAGTTGTATAAACACTTTCAATAGTTTTTTTGAGCAATGAACTTTCTACTGCTCTGTCTTAAATGATAGCACATTATAATTTAAATGGCTAATGGTTAAAAAACGTCTCGAGAGCAAAATATAGAAACTCACGATTAATAAACAAAAGGAACCCAATTTTTTTTAAATTATAATTGGGATTAGAAATGTATCCATTCACTCTGAATTCGAGCTTTCTGAAAAATTTCCCAAACTCTAATAATTCAGAGGCCGCGTTCCCGTATATTTGCCGAATGTTGTCTAATGTAGATGCTGTTGACAAAGTATTCACGTCTGCTTGAGTTGATCCTTGCTAATCATAATGCAATTGCTTGGTCAGCATATAAAAAAATAATCAGTTACATTTTAAGTATTATTTTACCTTTTTACATGAAAATCCAACACCTGCATTATGAATAGCGTAACGATTAACCACATCAAGAATCCTTGCATATTCTTCGCTTGGGTTCTTCAAAGCTTTCCGACGAGTTGGTACATTATAAAAGAGATCTTCCGCCTTACAGAATATTGTATATTAATAATAATGACGATAAAGCATCACAAAAAAGTATAATTGTGTCAATTAATGAGGTTAAGCTTACTGTAATCTGTGTACCAATGTTACCTGCGCATGCTTTTGGTTCAGCAGCGGCACCAGGTTTTGGTGGAACAAGTTTACCATCAGAATAGCAAGCTCTAATTAAATATGGTGAGATTAACTTTGTGTGCATTATTAATAACTAAACAATATATGATCTTATAGATGATAACCTATAAGCACAGTTAGAATCAGCAGTTTTCGTGGTAATTGTAAGATGAGCTACGTGACTTATACTAGCTAAAGCCTCACCACGAAATCCATAAGTGCCTATGTGTAATAAATCTTCAAAATTCTTAAGTTTACTTGTTGTGAAACGTTCACACACGATAGCCATATCCTCTCTCTTCGTGGATATAAGAGTTAGTCAAGAAAAAAACTCGGGTATTACTAAAAAAAATTTCAATATTTACTCTAATACCATGTCCGTTATCGAGAATTTGGAGTAGTTTGAGTCCTCCTTCTTTGATTAATATTTGAATGTTAGTTGCTCCAGCATCCAAAGAATTCTCGATTAGCTCTTTTAGCGCGTTAGAAGGCCGTTGAATAACCTACAAATTTGCCTTAAGTGTTACGCTTTGCAAAAATTGCAGTATATAACCGATAGGCACCATATTATTGACAGGAGAACAACCTCTCCAGCAGCAATTCTGTTTACAACAGATTCATCAAGCTTTTTAATGGGTCGTGGGGTGTTTGACTTATTAGATTCCATTACTCGTAAATAATTCGCGAAGCGTGTCAGCGTGTCTAGTACAGGGACACCGATTTTATGCAAATCGCATAAAACCGCATAAACCGCATAATATAAAATAACTAGCAAATACCCGTGCCGTTGAGCACGGTATTAAAATTATTTGTCACGGGACAGTTGTGGACAGTAAGTTTGGACACTTTGGACAATTTTGAACAATTAAATAAATTAAAATTACTC
>CAJVPZ010003159.1:0-11363 GCA_910592135.1 Racocetra fulgida | reverse complement strand
AAGAACTTTTTTCTATTGTGTTTTATATCTATTTTTTTAAAAAAATTTTTTTACAAAAAAAAAAAAATCCGTGCGGCCGTGTCACTAGACCTCCGTTCATGATATGAAAATCAATTAATTAAATTTGTGTGGCCTTAGTATCCAAGTTACTGAGTTTTTTTTTTCTATATAGTTTGATGCTATTTATTATTCGACCTTTACAGTATACATTGCTATTCCAACATCTACCGTATTCCGTTAAGCAAAGCCCGTGACAAATAATTAGATCATATTTTCAGCGTTGGCAATTTACAATTTTTTTTTTTTGGACTTTGGGCCGGCCAAAATAGGCAACGGTCAATGGCCAGTATCCAAACTTCGGCCAAAAGTTTCTAATTTATATAACATTAACCAATCATATTGCTAACTTTTCTACTTTTCTATGTGAATATTTGGCCATTTCGGCCAAATAAATTTTTTTGCCCAATTCGGCCAGTGGCCAAAGCCATTGACCAGCCAAATGGCCAAGTGACAACACTACGTACGTACATACATATTTTTTAAAATATACCGTAAGTTGTACCCGAGATTGGAATCGTAATTTTAATATACTAAAAAGTTTATCCTAACCTTATCATTATCTCAAACCCAAAGCCAAAATAATTTACATAATTCCCATTTGGGCAGCCTGATTCTGAATTGGGACGATTCCAATTATAAGTTATGTGTGCGGCATCTTTGCCTAACGAAATACGGTAATATGATCAATTTTTATGTGGCTTTACACATTTATAGTCATGATGTAGATCAATTATCCGGGTAACTTACAGTTAGTCTTTGTTAAAGTTCGGTCACAAGTCAGACTTGGGACATCGACTCAGTAAATTTAGGTGTATTCATGCATACTTTTGCATAATAGATTTTGGTGTCACAGTTTTAATCACAAAAATTAGAGCAAGACATATCGATATAGTTAAAATCATTCATTACGTAGGATTTTTTTGAAATTTGATTTTAAAATTCTCGATTTATAATAAATTATTAAATAAAAAAAAGTCTTCGCGCAAGCCTTAATAATTTCTGCTATATTAATTTTTTTTAACTTCGCAAGTTGATTTTTATTCTTTAAGAGTGCCTCTATTAAGTAGTAACCGCATATTTTAAATATATTAATATTTTTATTATTATAATGTATGTATATAAAAATTATAAGAAATTTTATAATACTTTAACAAAAGGATTTAACAACTCTATTCATTGATATTTGAGTGATGTAATGCCTAAATACTTATCTGTTATGACGAATAATGCAGTATATATATAGTATATATATAATCAAAATATTAAGCGAAGATTTTTTTTAAGTTATTTAATAAATACTAGTTGGCGTAATATAAAACAATTAATTACTCTTAAAGAATAAATACGTATCAACTCGCAGAATTAATATAAGTTATTAAAGTTTGTGCGAAAGCATTTTTTATTAATGATTTAATATAATTTGAAAATGGAAAAATGTATATGTATCCTCTGGCTTTGTATACGTAGCCGTAAAATAAAGTTAGGGTTAGGGCAAGTACTACGTAGTACGTATAGTTTTTTTGCTATATACAGTATATTAGGGTAGCTGCGCGCTAAAACCAGTAACGTAGAATATCGTACATCGGAAATGTCCCCCGAGATTTTTTATGTAAATTTATACGGTTTGAGGCAGTTCACCCTTTTTTTCTTTATATTCTTTGAATGATTATTATGATAATTGACTAAGAAAAAATAAAGTTGCAGGGATATTCTGACTGTAGTTTTGATATAAGGCTTGTATGGGCAAAACTCTTCTTTGTTCAAAATTCTAGTACGTACAAATTACGTTAAAACCGATGTATTAAGAGGTTTTAGATATAACGATCTAATATCACTATTCTTTATTTTTTTTTTAACATTGACGTTAAATACAACAATTTTGTTAAATCCAAAGCTTTCCATTTTGTAAATTGAATTTTTTTAGTTGTTAAATAATGCGTACATATGTACGTACAAGTCAAGCCTATTATACAGGACGTCATATGGGCGGATTTACGTAATTACTACTAAAAATAGTAAAATATTTGACAGTGAATAAATTTTTATTCACTGATCCGTTTGGGATGATTTTACCACCAAAATGACCGTCTCAGTGAGACAATTCTAACGAGCCTAAAATTGTCGAAATCTAATCATGGGATCCCGAGATAATTGAAGTTCTTCTTGCTTCGGGTAAAATAGAATGGGTTTAACTCATCCTATTTTACCCGAAGCAAATAACCTTTAAGTATCTTAGAATCCTATGATTAGATTTTGACAATTTTAGGCTCGCTAGAATTGTCTCAATGAGACGGTCATTTTGGTGGCAAAATCATCCCAAACGGATCAGTGAATAAAAGTTATTCATTGTCAAATATTTTATCATTTTTATTAGTAATTACACAAATCCACCTATATGTGCTGCATTTAACAATAAGATTACTTCAATTATTACTTCAATTTTGTACTTTGACATACTATCAAGAAATTTTTTCAATATAACATAATTTTTTAACTTTTTTTTTTAAAAAAAAATTTTTAATAAGAATGGGTTTTAGTTTAACAGAATTGATTCATATAATTCAAATTCTTACATTATATTTATTAATATTACTTTTATTTTCAAAGTATAGTATGTATAAACAATAATTCTTTTGTGATTATGAATTTTTATGATATAGATGTTGAATGGAATGATACTGACAATGTATATATTGGTCTTGATAGTAATTTCAGTTTAGTAACTGACAGCATTAGTGAAGTGTCTTCAATACCTATATCACAAAATTAAACTAAGCACAATCTTATATTCGACAAATAAGAATATTAAATAAGCATTCAAATTAAATATTATTTAAGAGGTGATTTGCTACTAAAGAGTATAAGCATTATATAAGCATTATAGTAAAAATTGGCAAGTATTATATAGAATTTTCATAATAATAAGAATGGTCAAAAATTTTTACAAAGAGTACTATGTAAATTTTTTTTACTAAGTCTCTCTTTGACTACTAATTAAAGTTGTAGAGGAAGTTCGTGTGGTTCTAATGGTAGTAAGATCACTAAATTTGGTTTGGTAAATAGTGATTAGGCCCGTTTAAAAAACATGACCTGGGTTACTTGATGGGTGGATCCTGCGTAACACTCAGGTAATCAATGAGTCACCCAGATCTATCAGGTGACTCATTTAACCTGAATCAAAATCATCATAATAGAAGTTTTAATATATCTATATCCTTAAAAATGCTAAAGAACCTGACTTTTAGGAGGACTACTAATAGCTAAGTATTAACAATTTTTTGAATAGATAGACCTTTCAAAGTTTTTCAGCTTTTAGCTACTATATTTGTTAACAAAGATGTTTTTAAAGTATTGTATTTCTGTATTTAATCAAAGACATAAATGTTCATATTGTATATACTAAAGTCTTGTAATATTTATATTAGTTGTAGGATTTTAAATTATTCTATCGGGTGTGGTGACTTAGTGAAGTTGGCAAGTTGTTGCATCCCCAAGCAGCAGGACAAGAGTTCGAATCCCACTGGCGATAAAATTCGGATTTTACAGAATGTGTAATGGTATACTGTGTGATATCCTGAAGGGTGGTAGCATCTGTAACCTTGGTTGTACCAGCTTGTACTGGGAGGCTGCGTAATACACGGGTTATGCAACCATGTAAAAACCAGAGCTTGAGCTCACAGCACGAAAGCCTGCTTGGCAAGACCCAAACAAGGAGGTAATGACGATCTTTGACAGAAAACTGGAACCGGAGACCGAAGAATCGGACGCAAAACCCTGGGGCAAGAAGAGTCCACCAACCTGGCCGCCGGAGTCGCACCGGAGGAAAAGGTCCTATGCTACGGAATTAGAAACCAAGGGAAGTAGAACCGGAAAGCGCTTAAAGCCTAGGTACAACGACTCATCCGGGCTAACTGGTTTGGTAGTTAGGGAGGGATCGGTGAAAGGACTGGTTTGATGTGGGTATCAGGATTGAAACGAACCTTGTAAGGGCACAGGTACTGGAATTGTGCGGTTTAATAGTTCGCCCTGACTGCTAGTATCGGTTTCGGCCGTTGCGAAAGGTATCTGAAGCCTAATCTGGAAATGTGTAGGACATAGAAAGATTAGGGAGGTAAATCTACACCTCCTCTAAGGTAACCCAGTAAGTATAAGAACTCTACTGGGTTATCTATAGAATTAGGGCACAAGTAGTAAGCAGATATCGATCTGGGTGGTCTCAATGCAGCAGCATGAGGTTATGAGCTAGTGTGATTAAGGTGGTGTTACAGGATAGGGTAACCAAAATTGTAATACTAAAATACCTAATAAAAATTCACTGGTTCACGACATTGCGAAGGTTTATAAAAAAAAAAAATAATAAATTATTCTATCAATTGAATCTATTATATCTATTATTATTATATCGAAATTATAGACTTAACACTTCCACAACAACTCTCCCTGATGATCACTTGTACCAAACTTATGGCTAATGAAAATAGAAACTTGTTGGAAAAAAGTAGAAGAGACAACTACAAATAACAGTTTTTATAAAAGTCAAGGATTTTTATGTTTCTTTCAGACTCTTCTGTATATTCAATATGCAAGTTAAAAGTGTTTCTATACAAGATAACTGGCGAGAAGGTGGTGCCTTTATACAGAAGATTTTAATAGAAGCTCTGCTTCTGCTAACTAAGTTAATGATAGTTGGTCTAAGGAGAACAACAAGCGAGTTTTCAACACATTCTTTATTGAAGTTTAAGGTAGAGCTTTGATCCTATTTTTGACAGACAATCCAGATTCTATTTAATCCAGATTGAATCCGCGTTAGATTACATATAAGCTAGCTTTGTAGCATATTCTTAGGTTCGTTAATTAAGTTCTTTGATCAATCTAAGTAAAAATCTCTGATCTAAATATCTAAATCTACCTGGATTTAAAGATCAATTCAGATAGTCAGATTAAGGATCAGAGCTCTAGTTTAAGGCTACCCACAAATTGAAACTCTATACCAAACTTCACTTTTTGCACTTTTCGAAATTTTCACCAAAAAGTGAGAAAAACAGCGTACGTTTAACAAAAGATCGACACAGTAATAGTTGCTGAAAAAGGAAAGTCATGTACACGTGTATATGTCTACTTTGGGATGAATAGTGGTAGATAATGTAATAACATTTGAAGTACTGCAGAAGACTCACCAACCTAGTTAGAATAGCACTGAAAGTTTCGACCTTGGAGCTCTACTTTAAGACCAGATAGTTTTAACATTTTTACATTCTGGATATAGACATAAATAACTAACATAGAGTTTAATTTAGTTTATTTGTAGTACTATATAATTTTTACAATCTAGTATGAGTTTAATAGTGCTATCTTTGTTTCTTTTCTTTGTTTTCTTTTTTTTCGTTATTTGTTTTATTTGGTTTTATTGGTTTAGGTAGACCAGAACTCGACACTGTAATATTTCCTCATTTTTATTTTGCCCTTTATATTTGTGTTTGTATTTCATATTGGAAAAAGGAAAGTTAACTTTGATACGGTGTGTAGCACCAGCCCATGACCAAAGGATAACCTCTAGTAAGTTAAGAGCCTGGAGAGAGGCTTGAAGTCCACTAAGGCAAGTCATACCTGATGAAAGTATGGATATGTTACTTTACAGATAGATTAGTTATAGCTATTATTAGAGAATATAAATTTCTTAGTATAGTTTAATTTCAATAAAAAGTAGCAGGATAGCCGAATTATAAAAAAAAGAAATTGTAGACTTAATTGAATCAACTGAAAAATTATTTGATCAATTTTTATCAGATATTTTAGGAATTATACCTTAGCATCTTTTATGATTACAAAAACATTCTGCATAAACTTACAATTCTGCTTAAAACCATCTTCAATATTTTAATAAGTATATTTATACAAATTTTATATACAATGCATTAATTTCACATTTTAAAATTTTATAGTATTATACCTATATGAATTAAAATTTAGAAATTTAAAGGTTGTTTTCAATATTAAATTAATTAAAACAATTATATAAAAAAATAAAAGCATTTACTATAATTCTTAAAAATAAAATATCTCAGAAATACTATAATTTAATAAATACTTTTTCAATACAAAAATAAAATAAATAAATAGATAATTATTTTGAACTTGAACTAATTTTATATATAACATAATAGTATTTTAGTTTAGATTCAAAAATAATTGTTTAAATAGTTCTTTATACTGTATACTAGATGTTTTAAAAGTTTCAAAATGCAGTTCCTTTTTTAAGTAACTTTATACATAGAGACTACAATGATTATTTATGCAAATTTATATTTGCAAAATGATCTTTACAGTATATATAAGATCATTTAAAAACATGAACTGTGTTTTGGAACTTTTGAAATACTGATATATTTAATCTTACTTGTAAATATTGTAAAATTATACAATCTCACTATTGCAATAATTAAAGTTTTTTTCAAATTACTACATGTTTATTTATTACAATTTAGAACAGCTCTAAAAGGTACAGTTTAACAGATAATATTAGTAATAATCTGTTACTAATTATAAACATGCTAGTAAAAATTAGCATGATACCAGAAAGTATAAAACTATTTGATGATTTACAGATCAACTTAAAGGTTAACTTACAGATTAATCTGTAAGTTGATCTACAGGTTGTCTACTTGGATCATTAAAACTCAAACTGGGTTATCCAATCTGTGAATAACTCAGATAATATCTAACTAGGTCTAATCACTACTGATAAATCATGAGATATTAACAATTTATGTTTAAAATTTCTTTGCAAATCTGCAAAGAAAATTTTATATGATCGTGAAATGTAAATTGTTGATAACTTATAATTCATCAAATACTTAGTAAAAAAGAAGTTTATATAGTATTCTCTGTGAAAAGTTTTGGCTATTCTACTACTATTAAAATTCTATAAGTGATTCTGCTGATTTTTACTATGAAATTTCTATCCTTTAGCTGTGAACTACCCTTAAGTATTTAAAATTTTAAATACTTAATTAATATTAAATTTTATATTTATTAAATATTTAATTTTTTAAATATTTATAAATATAGTCAACTCTTTCTAATCCAAACCTCTCTAATCCAAACACTATTAAATTCTCTCTAATCCAAATGAAAAACTCTAGAACATTTGTAAATTTTATTATAGAGTTTGGATTAGCTAATAATAACTCTTTAAGAACTGAACTTTTTAACCAATTTTACATATAAGAACAGACAGGTCAGAATAGACAGAGTTGACTGTATTTTAAATAAGTATTTGTAATTGCATTTCTAATATACTTTATATTTAATAAACATTATTAACTATCAAATAAATATTTTATAAAACTTTGCAAATACTTCAACAAACTTTATGATATATTAGCAATAATAACAATAGTTATAAATTTTCTTTTAATTACGATGTCTTTCAAAAAATTTATAAAAGTATATATAATAATATTAATGAAATTACTATGAATAATATAAATAATACTAATATTGATTTCTCATTTATAAAGTCAGAAAGTAGTAGTAATTTTAATATGCAAGAAATAGATTATAAAATTGATAACATATAATATGAAAAGTTTTTTTATATATATTGTCTTAGATATTTATTATAGAAAGTGAAATGTTATTCTAATTATAAAGATCCTGTATCTATATTTCAATTCCTTTATTAGCTTGTTGAAACCTAAGAAATAGATGAATTAGTTGTTAATAAAAATAATCTTAATAGTATAATATATACTTTTAGTATATATACCCCTTTTTTTTGATTAAAATTGGTTATATATTAAAGCAGCAAAACAAAAAAGTTAATTGAAAATAGTTATATTCAACTATAATGATGTTTTTTATTTAATAAGGATTGATATTTTTTTAGCAAGAAGTAAATTATCAAGAATATTAGATCAATATTATAGTTATGGTATACAGATTTCTTAAGCATTTATAATTAATTAACTAATATATCAACAAAATTCATCTGTTCAAGATGTTTTTAAAATAAAAGAGGTTATTTGTTTCAAAAGTAAAAGAGTGGTTTTAAAAGTTATATCTGTCATGTACAGCATGTTTATAATAGTCTACAAGCTCTTATTTTATTTGAATAATAATTAACTATAATTGCTAAATTCAATAATAAAAAATTAAAGCATATATTTTAGCAAAAATAATAGTAATACTTGATGAAATATATTATTTAGCAAGTGAAAATAGAATTACAATGTTAATAAAAATATAGCTACAACATTAATGCCTAGTTTAATAATAATAAAAACAATTACATAACTTAAGAAAATTAAGTAAAAGATAATCAACAATTAGAGAACTTAGTGATATTTAAAAATCAAAACAATAAACTTAATAAGGCATTTAGAAGTAAATTAATAGAAATTAAGCAAAATTTTAATAATAAAAATTTTTTATAACTTTAAACAAGAATAATTTAACAAAAACTTAACCAAATTTGATAAAATTTTTTTAATAATTTTTACAAATTAGTAGAATTAATTTAAATTTTTTTTTATTAAATTTGATTAAGTTTTTATTAAATTATTTTTATTTAAGTTTTAAAAAAAATTTTTAAAAAATATTTGCTTAGTTTTTATTGACTTAATCCTATTTGAACATGCTATATAGAATATACAATCAGATATAATTTAAAAAAACAGTATTTAAGTCTTATTAATTATTTGAAGAATATTATAGTAGTTTTTTGAACTTTTTTAGAACCTTTTTTGATAGTTTTATAACTAGTAATTTGAATTGAAAAAAATTTTTTAATTGGTTAACCAAATTGAATTATTTCATTTAACCAATTGCCAACCAGCTAAGACTAACTATTTACTATCATCAGAAATTCTTGGTACTTTATTTAAATTTTTATCTTGTCTTTATGTTTATTTATTATTTTTTTAAAAGGTGTGGTGACTTAGTGAAGTTGGGAAGTTGTCACACTCCCAATTGGCAGAACAAGAGTTCGAATCCCACTGGCGACGAAATTTAAATTTACGGAATGCATTAGGAAGACTATATCCTATTGGGTTTTAGAATCTGTAACTGGGTCGCACCAGCTTGTACTAGAAGGTAGTGGAATATTTAGTGTAATGTATAAGTTACACAAAACCCGAGTGAAGCTACCGAATAAATCTAGTGGATTGACAGGATACGGAAGCCCGCTTGGCAAGTCCCGAGTAGAGAAGTAGCACAGATCTTTGACAGTATTATATAAAGGATTACCATCTGGAAGTAACGAGAATCGAACAAAAACGAAGTGTTTGGCAAAGCACTCCACCAACCAGGCCACCGAAGAAAACCGGAGGAAAAAGACCCAACCATAAGGACCAGAGGCAGGTCACAGCCCTTCTGAGCCATCTGGATTGGAAGTTCAGAGTAACAGGAGTACAGATGATAGTCCATAAAGTGGGTACTGGGGTTTAAGCGAACTTTGCAAGGGCAAGAAGTAGGTAACAGTAGTGGCTTCAGCTTACAAATACTTAGTTTCAGTCTAGGCGTAAGTTACTGAAAAACTAGGTAATACATGTGTGGTACATGGACTGCTTTAGTAGGTTTACCACAAGGTTAAAGGACCCCTCTATATAGAAGTGTGTGTTTACTTTAAAGACTTAGCAGGCCTTAGTGGCAGGTTCCACTTTAGAGAAGATATCCGATGGTGTGAAGTTGATTAGAGAGTTTAAATGAATAATCTCATAGTTGGGTTACAGGTACGGCATCTAGTATAGATCTAAGATAGGCAGACTACTTAAATAGATGCTCAAAAGATGCAGATATAGCTAGAATGTACTCTCATTAATGTAACAAGATCAGGCACTGTCCATGTGACTATGCTGGTATCAAACCAAAAGTTTAATAAATCGTGCCAGACCTGTGAGTAGTCATCTTAACATTTAAAAAAAAAAAAAAATTTATTATCTTTTTAAAACTTTTCAGACTCTTTACTCTTTTTTTATACCATTTTTATATTATATCAATTCTGCTAACCAATTATTCAATTCTTATTGCAGATTATAATTTAAATTGAAATCTACATTTTCTATTCAATTTGTTAACCTTCTAAAACCTATTTATACTTGTTTATTATAACTTTACTTTAAAACTAGCCCCTAACTCTAATTCTTATTCCTAAAAAATGTAATCCAAAAAATTTTATTTTTCAAGATTTTATATTATAATTTCATTTTGATCTGGATTTCATTATGAACTGCCACAATTCTTAACTAGTTGTATCAGATCAACTGATTAAGAATTTCTTAACTAGTTAACTAAAATTTATTCAGTTCAGGTTGATTAACCTAACTTATTCAAATTACTATTTATAACCTTTATTTAGTACTAGACAGTATAAGATATCCAATTTATATATGAAGTACCAATTTTGCTAGATCATAATAGATATCCAATAGATATATAGAAAGCACTAATTTTACTAGATCATAATAGACATCCAATATATATATAGGAAGCACCAAATTTATTAGATAGTAAAACACATCTACTTATATATAACACCAATTTATAATTATGATAGAAAATACTTTTTATAAAAGCAATGCTCTAAAATTGTGTCTTTAAAATATTTACTATAGTTTAATAATTAAAAGATTCTAGCAAAAGCTTTTTAAAGAACTTTATTTTTTTAATCTATCAAATTTTGGATCTGATTTATTCTACTGAAAATCAATATAATTCACCAACAAGTTTATTTCACAGACAATATGATTTACTAACAGTATATTTCACCAAGTTTTTTTAATAAACTATACTAACTTAACTCTAATTCTAACCTGACTTTAATAATTATGATCAGAATTACTTTATTGGTTAAATAAATGTTAGAATAAACTTGTCAGTAAATTGATTATTGACTGTTAGTGATAACTGGCTTGGTTTGAACATCTCTTGCTTTAAAAACTTAAATTTGATAATTATAAGTAAAGATATGATCTGGATATCTGCTAATTATCCGCAGTATAGCAACTAGATACAATTAAACTAGATACAATCAAGAAAAAATTTAGAATCAAAATTATATGCACATTGTGCATATAATTTTGTTTATACACTCTATCCTCATTATAATGGACCTCGTTGAACCGAATCCCTTATTATAACAGATAAGTTTGTCAGAACCAAATTTTAGATAATAAATTTTCCTTGATATTACAGATATTTATAATATATCTGCATATAGCGGATGCAGATTAACTTGTATTTATTCAATATATACCATTTAAATTACTATACCGGATATGATATCTGATTGGCTATTGAGTAAG
>CAJVPZ010003158.1:0-11363 GCA_910592135.1 Racocetra fulgida | reverse complement strand
ATTTAATGCAAAACGAAAAATCATTTTTTGTATAGCCTTAATAATTTAAGTACTGTTGAATTTTTAAAACTTTGAGCAAAGTTTTTCTGATCGAATTCGATAAAATTTTTTATTGGCTGATTTCCGACCATTTATCATGAGATTTTTTCAAATCCGATAACCTCCCAAAACCGATACAGAACCGTCCACCATGCATACCGGTTTTGAGAGAGCCAACAGTATATTTAAAAAATATATAAATATATATTTAAAAAATATCCAAAGTGTCCAAATTTACTGCCCACAACTGTCCCGTGGCAACACTGGACATGAAGGCATGCCTCGACCTAAGGGCATGCCCAATTTTTTACCCGTGTTCTGAACTCTACTGACGATATTTTAAATAAACCCTAATAAATAAATAATAACTTTTGGGCATTAATAAATGATTATACATTATAAAATGTGCAAAAGTAAATACTACCCAAAACTTTCAAATAACTTATGAAATATAGGTCCTGTAACTTTTGCTTACAACAGATATCAATTTTCATATCTTGTTTTAATCTTGCAACCATTTGAAGACAAAAAAATAACAAATATATTTTCTGTTCTGTTCACTAATGGTGCAATTTCTATTCAAATCATAACAAAAAAGTATCAAAACATACCTCTTAATATATAAAATTTTTAAAACCCTGCCACGAATATCTATCTGATTTACAAAATTTGAAAGATTCACCCTATTGTATAATGCACATGTAAACAATGTTGATATTAAGCTCCTTCTTAATTGGCAAACCTAAAAATGATCAAGTTCATTTATGGGCAAACATCATCACATTAACTAAAAAAGATACTATATATTTGTTTACTTGTCCTGTTCAATACATGCTAAAGAAAATCCAAACTTGTATAATTTTTCTTCAATTCACATATTGTAATACAATGACCAAAACCAAAGAGGATGAAAGACGGATCGTTAATTCTTCCCAAGACTCAGAAGACTTTGATTCGCCAAAATTCGTATACACTCTAAAAATTAACTCTCAATTACCTCCCTCAGGTTTTTTGCATTCAGTGGTCATGATTATTTTGGTTGCGGTCATGATCTAAATTATTTTAATTGAAACCAAATGGTTGCAATTATTTTTTAATGAAAGTACCACTATTATTAGTGTTATCATCGGCCCTGGTAATGCATCTGATTGGACCAATTATTGACAATACTAATAATTAATATACTTGCTTCGAATTTTCATATCCGAGTGCACCGGAATGGAACATTGAGCACAAACCGCGTAAAAATGTATCCAAATTCGAGGATAGAACCCTAATAACTGACAACGAAAATTCCTAAAAAATTATAATAAATAAATGGTGCTACAGTGCGGACAGCATAAACCAACACCTTTTTTTAGTAAAATGCGCCAAATTTAAAATTACATAATCAATTTATCAATTTTGATTGGGTAATATAATTTAATCAATTGTGATTGGCCAAAAATAACATATGAGTTTCTTTTTTTTATACATTAAACGCCAAATTTTCAATTTCTTAGTTAACTTCTTAAAATTAAAATAAAGTAAACCTCTTTTCTAGCCAATTTGTAGCTTAGCCTTAAAGCTACAAATTGGCTAAAAATTTTTTTTTAAAAAAATTTTTGTTTTTAAATTATATCAATTTATATAAAATACATATAAAAGATGCTGGTTTATGGTGTCCTGCACTGTATAATATCGAAATAATATTCCATATTTCTTTATTAAAAAGAAACAAATAAATATAAATCAAATAAATAAATAAATAAGTAATATATATAAACTATTTAAAAATCCGACCCGTTGAATAAACAAAGTCCGAAATCATAAAAAATTTGTTAAGCGAATTACATATCGCCCGGAAATCAAGTTAAATATAACTAAGAAAATATATATATATATATAAAGCCAGCAATGCCATAATATATTTACATCGTTTTAAGACAACCATATATTAACTTTTAAATTATTCGACCGTTACCTAAAGGAGTTATTTTAAATTTGTTAATCGTGTTAATCGTAAGATAAATTGCCAATTGATGTTTAAATGTTTAACGGGAACGTTCAGCGTATACTTACAGATTTAGCCAAATTCCGAGGGAAATCGACATCAATTCCACGCAATACAGCCAAATGATATGACAGTAATTGCAAAGGAATTATTGTAAGAATACCTTGTAGACAATCTACAGTTTGAGGTATACGAATTTTCACATATTGAACTTCTATACCGTCATCGCCCTCATTGCAGATAATAATTGGTTTACCCTTACGAGCTGTGACTTGTTGAAGAGCGCTTTGCACTTTCTATTAATTAAACGCAAAAATATAAATAACGTGCCTTTAAATAACGCAAGTTAAAAAAAAAAGCCTTACCGGATATAAAGAATCCTTAGTCATAATAAGAATAACAGGCATATCTGAATCGATAAGAGCCAAAGGTCCATGTTTCAATTCACCAGCCAAAATACCTTCAGAATGCATATATGAAACTTCCTTTATCTTTAAAGCCCCTTCTAAACAAGTAGCATTTTGGAAACCACGACCCATAATCAAGAGACTTTTTTCTTTATTAAGATCATTTCTAGCAAGTTCTTGTAGTTCTTTATCCATCTTGAGAACTTGTTTGATATATTCTGGTAGCTTCTTAAGTTCATCAATAATCTCATTTCGTCTCTGTGTCATGGATGTACGATCTTCGCTCAATTGAATAGCCATCATCACTAAAGCAATAAATTGAGAAGTATACGCCTAGTTAAAATCAAATTATATATTGAAATTAGTAATATTATCATAAAATTGATTATAAAGTTAAATGTCTGTACCTTAGTAGATGCAACACCAATTTCAGGACCAGCATTAATGTGGACACCGCAATGTGTTTCACGTGAAATTGTTGAACCAACAGTATTTGTTATACCGAGGCAAAGAGCACCCCGTTCTAGACAATACCGTAAAGCAAGAATGGTATCTGCTGTCTCTCCAGACTGTGATACAAATACACAAACATCATCTCTGAAGATAGGAGTCTTTCTATCCAAGAAATCACTAGCTAACTCAACAGAAACAGGAATCTCCGTTAATTCTTCGAAAATAGCCCGGGTCTAATAAAAACGGTGATTGTTTTATTAAAATATTGTTTTTTTTTTTATTAAACATTTTATTAAAATACTGTTAGTTAAATATGCTTACTGCTATACACGAATGGTAACTTGTGCCACACGCACAAAATACTATGCGCCTACATCTTCGAATTGTTGCCAGATATGCTTTGAGACCGCCGAGGGTAACCTTATGACTATCAAAGTTGACACGACCACGCATAGTATTGACCACTGACTCTGGTTGTTCGAAAATTTCCTTCTGCATAAAGTGATCAAAAGAACCTTTCATGATTTTGGCCAGTTCTAACTCCAAGGTTTGGATAGAACGAACAGCTGACCTTCCGTCATTACTTCTTAAACGGTGAATATGTAATTCTATTGAAAAGCACATGTTCAATTTCGATATTTGAATTTATGCAATCAGTAAATATATATATATATATATATTAACAAACAATACCTCCTTCACTAATGTGAGCAATATCGTCATCTTCAAGATAGAGGACACGCTTTGTATGTTCTACAACAGCGGAAGGATCAGACGCAAGGAAATATTCAATAGGTTGAGGAAGTCCATCCTCGCTAAGAAAAGTGCGCGATTGACTATGTCTGAGTTTTGGTACTGCATCATTAGGAGACAATAGGCCTCCTGAATCTGGAATTTTTTCCTCTTTTTTCAAAAATTATAATTGGAATTATTTTCAATCAGATCGTGAAAATGGTTAATTCTATAAATTAATTGTGATTATTTACCTGCACCAAATTCGACATCCACAAAATCTACTTTTAATTTTTTCGCAGTTTTAACACCAACTAAGAGAGGAGAACCGCGTCGTGTGGCTACCATTTCATGTGGATAATGAGTACTCTTAAAGATCAAGGCAAATGCACCTTCCTAAAAAATGAACGCGCTTTTAATGCTTTTTAATTTAAAATAATAACAAATATGACTGCATGAATAAGAATCTTACCAATTTCTTGACAACATCCTTGACAAGCGCGGTGAAACTTAAGTTTTGATGAGGATTTCGAGTATCATACAAATACTTTGCAAACTTAGCAACAACTTCAGTATCGGTATCAGATTCAAAATGATAGCCTTTATGTTCCAGAAGTGTCTTTAATTCTTTATAATTGGTGATAATGCCATTGTGAACCACGGTGAATTCATTCTTTGGATCAGAGCGATGAGGATGAGAATTCGTCGTTGAAGGTTGACCGTGAGTAGCCCAACGAGTATGAGCCATAGAACAGTGGTTAACAAACTCTTTTTCAAAATCAACATTTTGCTCCGACACTAATTTTTTCAAGGCGGCAACCTTTCCAACTTGTTTGAAGAGAATTACTTCAGTTTCACTATCGCCATCCACGGCCAAACCTGCCGAGTCATAACCACGGTATTCTAGACGAGATAATCCACTTATAAGGATATCAATAATCGTTTTCCTATCCTTAACATTAAGATAATTAAGATACGCAAAAATTCCACACATTTTTTACGAAATAGACAAGCTTAATTTTTGAAGTGCGATTTTTTTTTTTTATCGTTATATATTTATTAAAAGCATTGATGAACGTTAAGATGGAATGCCCGATAGCATGTGAACAATTAAAGATCATTCTTATTAAAGAATCGATACGTATCGATATTTTTTTACTAATGTCTTAGCCAAATTTTAACTTATTCAACTAGCGTCATACCGATACGTACACAAATTACATCATACGTAGATTATCTTCGTGCTAATGAGATTTAGTAAATTCTTAAATTCTCAAAACTAGTTATCGAAATGTAGTATTAAATTTAGGCTTCAGCACACCTAGATCATAAACATCACACTTGCTAAAACGGTGAAAATGGTTTTTTTTTGTCATCCCTACGACCCCGAGCTATTCATAGATATGTAGATGGGTAGCAATTTTAGTTCGCGTATTTTTAACTATTTTTGCAGATTTTTCTATCTTTAGTAAGACATATGCTATTTTGCAGATCTTTTCTATTTTTAGTAATATATTAATATTTTTAAAAATCTTAGCTATTTCTAGATTGCTCGGGGTTCTTCCCTACCCATAATTGATACCGATATAATCTGCGTACATGCTAAGTATAAAGATAAAAGCATAAAGAAATCCCAAATTTGGCGTCATCAATTTTGGCTTGGCCAACTTAACACCCGAAATTTACAATTAAATAAAAGTCAATACGCATAACCCACCTTAATTAAAATCAGTCCAAAATTATCTCAATAATTAAATGGCTTCATTAGAGACATAGTTTTTAAATTATATATTACAGAATCCCAAATATGTATAGTCACACTCCCTAAGTGCATCCTTTTGAAACCGGGAATATATATTTCATCGTTGGCCATTTATTCAAATAATCTATGAAACTTAGGTCGTTTGAAGTTATACGAAATTTCGTTTAATGTTCCTAGGGATTTACTTATTTGCTCATTTAGAGGTGTGAGCACAATGCCGTAATTGGTTGTAATTACGTATATGAATTACGGAATTTTTTGCCTATTACGGCATTGCGCTCACACCTCTAATCTCATTTTAACGACAAAATTTGTCGTCACGGCTAAGGTACTAATGTATCAGGAGTCTCTGCGTTTTAGTCTAAATATTTAAAGTAAAATATTCAGGTTCGCCCCTTATTTTGAAATAGCGCTCATGGACGTGCTCGAAATAACGCGCAGGTGAGCGTTGTTTCGCGCTTGTACGGTATACTAAATTTTAAATTTTATTCATAATAGAGATTGGACCCGTTGAGAAAATCTCTACCCGGGTATTATTAAATTACCCGGGTTATCCGGGTAAATTATTATATATTTCGGGTAATCGTATAGTAACAATTTCTACCCGGGTCCAATCCCTAATTCTAAAACATAGTAAGCTTTCTAGAACTATTTCATAAGCCCAAAATGTTCGGTATAAAAAGAGTTGACTGTGCACATAAACTTTCTTAAAGTATATTAATATTAGTAGCAATATAAACACTTGCATACTAGGATTAAGAAAACCAATTTCTTAATGTTTCACATTTTTATTCATTATTATTAACCGAAATTAGTGATCCCGATTGATCAAAACTTTATGATCAAGCCAATAAAATTTTGTTAGTAATTTTTAAGATATTTTGAGGAGCAAGAGGACTACTGTATAATCTATTAAACATTAATGTTTAATTACAAAATAGGATTTATTTTTTTAAACCAAAAATATTAAATAATTATGCTGATATCTACGAGGGTTGATAATAAAGAGAATTATTTATATAGCTTGAATTCAATTTTTATTGATATTAATGAAGTTGATATTAACAAGGATCACCAGTACTCAGTGTTAGCAATATCTTGCGGCTAAAATTTTTTGACCTTCGGCCGGCCAAAATAGGTAACGACTACGCCAGGGCGATCGATTTTACTGTTACATGATTTTCCGACGTCTATCAACCAATCAAAGATCAGGATCAGGTGTAACGTGAAGAAATTCAAAACAAACGTTCGCTTTGCAAAAATCGCATTTATCTCAAAATTTAGTCTAGTAAACTATCTTTGGGGTCCTAATAAAAAATTTTCCTTATGCGATTTTGCTACATTATTGTTCTTCCTAACTTTAACCTAACCTTAACCTATACTCTAACCCAAGTTTTTATCTTAACAACATTTGTTTTCCGACTATCACGTGACAGTAAAATCGACCCTACGCACTGGCGTAGTTATAGGTAACGGCCAATGGCCAGTATCCAAACTTCGGCAAAAGTTTCTTATATAACATTAGCCAATCATATTGCTAGCTTGCCATTTCGGCCAAATAAATTTTTTTGCCCAATTCGGCCAATGGCTGCGGCCATTGACCAGCCAAATGGTCAAGTAACATTTTCGGTACTGAATTTTTACATGATTCGATTGTTGTATGTGATCTGATTGGCCAATCGAAATCATATAAGTGGGATCGGTTACTACACTGTAGATCTTCGTTCTAATTTTATGATTTTAAACGTTACCTAATTATTGTTGCAGATCATAATGAAATCAGATCATTGTAAAATTTAGGGGTCTCAATTTAAAGATATAAGCTCTATCAAAATCCACCTATACTCCTTTTCTAATAATTCTAACCCTAAACCCTAACTTAACTATAAAAAAAAATCTAACTAAAAAGGTCCCAAAAATTTTTAAAAATCATACATAAAATAAGTTAAATTTCATTATGATCTGATTTTATTATTATCTGCCACAATTATTAATATATTGAGAAACTATATATTTTTTTAAAAAAAAAAATTCAAGTCATAATACTATAGATTTTGTAGCAGTAGAATATATTAGTAGTGTAATGGGATTAATTGTTGAAAGCTCTTTAGACGATTTGAAAATATATTAATGTGTTGGAAACATTCATTTAATATTATATACTATATTTATATTAAAAGATATTGAAATATAAACATAAGGGAGTAGCAACTTAGTGAAGTTGGTAAGTTGTTGCACTTTAAACAGCAGAACAAGAGTTCGAATTTCACTAGTGACAAAATTTGAATTTTACAGAATGTGTTATAACAAACTATGTATAATCTGATGGATCTGTAGATTTGTAGATTAGCTTATATTAAGAGGCTATGGAATATTAATATAATGTATAAATTACACAAAACTGAGTAAAGCAGCTAAATAAATCCAAAAGCTGGGGTATATAGAAGCCTACTTGGCAAGTTCTGAGTAGAGAAGTAGTACAGACTTTTAATAATACTATGTAAAGACATCAATCAGAGAACTGGAAAACCAGATAGGGTCAAAATGTTTGACAAAAGTATCATATTAATTAGGTTGCTAAGTAACTAGAGGAAGAAATCACTCTTCTAAACTATCTAAATTGAGAGTTTAGAGAAACTAAAAAAATAGTAGATATTTCTACAAAAGCAAAAGTAGGTGATAGTAGTAGTTTTAGCTTACAAGTACTTGTTCTTAGATTTGGTATAAGTTATCGAAATTTAGATTAGCTAGATTATAAATATAGAAAACTCTAGTAATAATGTTTCAAGAATAAATTATCCTAAAGTTACAGCAAGCATTTAGAACTTCTTGACTAACAAATGTAATAGAGATATCTTAGTGATACAAGAGAGTTGCATTACAAAGAGTTTAAATAGATAACTTTCTAGTTGGATTATAGATATAGCAAATAGTGTAGTCTCTATAATATAATATTGATACGCAGACTACTTAAATAAGCAATTAAAAGTTTCATATATAGTTAGTTATACACTCTAATATAATAGTGGGTT
This sequence comes from Racocetra fulgida, assembly GCA_910592135.1. Lineage (NCBI taxonomy): Eukaryota > Fungi > Glomeromycota > Glomeromycetes > Diversisporales > Gigasporaceae > Racocetra > Racocetra fulgida. Next base: position 2,945 of record CAJVPZ010003158.1, on the reverse strand, counting down.
CTATTATAAGCCTCTCTATCTGGTATATTTGAATAAAAACTTCATAACAAAGAGATTAGTTAAAAAATAATAAAAATATATATAAGAATATAATTTTTAAATTTGCTTATAATCAGTGCAGAATCATTTATTAGAATTAATTTGTTATGAAGCTTTGTAAAGTAATTAATATAAACATTAACAGAAACTGCTTCTTGCTAAATAGCAAAGAGTTGTTTTTGTTAAGCAGCTTGTTGAGTAGATATATAAAAATAAGTTTTGAATACAATCGACCTCCCATATAATTACACAGTTAGACAAATAAATTTTTTTCAAAATGTGTTTATATTACAGTATTACAAAGTAACTTTATAATATTATACTAATAGTTTTATAGAATAATACTTTATAATTTATAGTTTAAATTTTAGATATAATTCTTGTTAAATTTATATTATATTAGAAATTATATTGTATTTAGAATAATTAGAATATTAGTGTGTATATCAGTGTATATCATATACCAGTATATGCTATATGCTAGTATATACTGCAATATAGTTGTATACTAATGTATACTACCTGCTACATGGTTATATAATAGTATATATTAGTACAATATATATGGTTATATGCCAGTATATGCTAGTATACTCCACATGGTTGTATGCCACTGTATGCTAACCCAACAGTTATTTAAAAGAAGGCTTTTCCCCTTACCCCAACAGACAAGAAGACAATAGATAGTTAGACAACTAGATAGTTAAAGTAAATAATGAATAGAAACTATTAAATATTCTTTAGAATATTGTTCTCTAAATATTCTTATAATATTCTCTTCATTCTAATGATCTTATAATGTCTTTATTGTCTTTAAAACAAGTAAATAAATCTTTTTGCTTAAACCTTCTCTCTTGCTCTTCTTAAACTCTTCTTTTAAAAGTATCTCTGTAGATGTGGCGACTTAGAGTAGTAGTTAAGTTGTTACCTCCAAGCAGTAGATTAGAGTTCGAATCCCACTGGAAACGTTTTTAGAAAAATAGGCCTGTGTTTCGGTAACAATTATTTGATGATCGGTTGGGTATATTACCTGTAATCTTGGTACTACCATCTCGAAATAGAAGCTCTTGGGCAATCCAAATTCAAGGAACCAGAATAATTGAAAACCGTTTGGCAAGACCCGAGTAAGGAGGTAGTGAAGATCTTTGACGATACAGCGAAAAAGTCAGAACCAGAAACCGAAAAACTGGTCGAAAACCTTGGGGCAAAAAGGGTCCACCAACCTGACCACTAGAGTCGCATCAAAGAAAAAGGTCCTATACTATAGAATTAGGAACCAAGAGAAGTAAAACCAGAAGGCACTTAAAAACTAGGTACAATGACCTGTTCGGGCTAACTGATTTGGTAGTTGGGGAGAAATCAGTATAAAGACCAGCTTGATGTGGGTATCGGAATCAGAATGAACCTTGCAAGAGCACTGGATACTGAAATTGTGCAGTTTAATGGTTCGTCCTGACTGCTAGTAGTGGTTTCAGCTGCTGTGAAAGGTATTTGTAGCCTAATCTGAAAGTGCATAGAATATAGAAAAATTAAAAGGGTATATACTACACCCTCTCTAAGGCAACCCAGTAGTATGAGAACCCTACTGGGTTATCTATAGAATTAGGGTACAAGTAGTATAGCAGATATCAATCTGGGTGGTCTTTAATAAGAAGCAGTACAAGGATATAGATTGGTGTGATTGTGGTGGTGATACAAAACTAGGGAAGTCAGAGGATTTAAATAGGTAATCTCCTAGTTAGATTACAGGTATGGCATATAGTATAGAACCTTCAGGTGAACTATTTAAATTAGGCAACCAAAAGTTGCACATGTGGCTATAAGTACTCTCACTAACCAAGAATATACTACTAAAATACCTAATAAAAATCTACCTTTCTGTGATATTGCGAAGGTAAAAAAAAAAAGTACTGCTGTAATAATATAGAGGTTGTGCTTATAGAGAGGTTTTTTTCTTATAAATTAAATTATAAACTGGCCTAAACATAAATGTAATTATATATGAGGTGATTATATAGGAAGTAACTATATAGAGGGATGATTGTATATAATAAAAACTTCAATCTTGAGCATCATTATTTCTAAATAAGGTAGTATCATAGTCTTTATCCAAAGACTTGTATTATTTTTAATCAATTTTTTTTTAAAATATGCAGATGCAAGCTCTAATTAATTGTCTTGTTATATTTTATTTATTAATAATGGCAGTATATTTTAATTCTTTTACCTACTCAATAGGATTTTGTAATTATTTTTTCAAAATATTTTGATTGATAATTTTTAGTGAATTAAAGAATTCTCATAGTATAATCAATGTAGTTCTATAAGTAAATTATATAGACAGAAATATAAAGATTTTTTAAAAAAATATAGCATGAATCCAAAATAATATAGATTATCTTTTTTAAAAAACTATTAAATTTACTTTTTTTTTATAATTCGGCAGTCCTGCCACTTTTTATTTGCAAATTAACTAAATTAAGAAATTTACTTTCTATAATAATAGCTATACTAATCCACCTATAAAGTAGCTTACCCACACTTTCACCAGATATGACTTGCCTCAGTGAACTTCAAGCCTCTCTCTAGGCCTTTAACTTACTAGAGGTTATTCTTTGGTTATAGGCTGGTGCTATACATCATATCAAAGTTAGCTTTCCTTTTTACTAAATGAAATACAAACACAAATGCAAAGAGTAAAACAAAAATAGTGAAATACTATAATGTCGAGTTCTGGTCCATCTAAACCAATAAAACCAAATAAAACAAATAACAAAAAAAAAAAAGAACCAAAAAAAAACAAAGATAGCACTATTAAACCTGTGCAAAATTGTAAAAATTATATAGTACTACAAATAATCTAGACTAAAACTCTACGCTAGTTATTTATGTCTATATCCAGAATG
>CAJVPZ010003157.1:0-11365 GCA_910592135.1 Racocetra fulgida | reverse complement strand
GTTTCTGCATCTATATTTGTATGACTGGTGCCCATGTGCAGGTCAGGTGAGATCGTCTCACCTGCCCTCTCATTGCATATGTTGTCAGAACCTTCTATTTCCATAGCCGTAGAATTTTCTCACAGAAATCGTTGGTTTTGAGCTGAGTTTGTTGATTTTCTGCCGCTGCTTCGTGTTCTATAATCTCTGACCAGTCCCAGGACGATCGAGCATGTTGTGTTTGAGTTGGAGTTAGGTTGGGAGGTGTTAACTTGCACGTTTGTACCTTCAGGTGTTGTCTTTTGAGGCAAAGTTGGTGATCTTTCGCCTTTACTACATGTAATGTGGACCTTCTTCATTTTCTTTGCGCCATCCTTATTTATTGTGTCTACTGAATGTCGTTTCCTTGGGACAAGGGCAGACGCCCTTGTTTCTGGAGTTGGTAAGTCTCTTCTCCTCCTGAGTCTTGCGATGGTGTTTTTCTAGAGCACCCGGCAGTTGTCTTCTGCAGAGTGAACGTCGATCTTTTCACTCATTTTATTTCTAATGATACTCATTTTAAAAAAATTTCTGAATTATTAGTCAGTAAGTATAATTATGTATAAAATTATCATTTGAAATACAACATTTCCGCCTAATGATACACGTCTAACGATATACACTTATAAATTAATAGATGGCAAGTATAAATTTAGTACCTTTTTTCTAAGATCATTATCGATAATTTTAATTTATGTCTAATAATACATTAACAAATATTTTGAATTATTAGTTAGTAAGTATATTTATTTCTAAAATTATTATTTAATAATTTTTTATGCCTAATGATCACGTTTTAACAAAAATATTTCTGAATTATTAGTGCGTAAATATATTTATTTTAAAAATTATCTTTTGATAAGTTTAAATTACGCATGCATCATATCTAATCATATATTTTAACAAATACTTTGTTAAAATTGTTAAAACTGTTAGCTGGCAAGTATAAATTTGTTACATGTATTTGATTACTTTAAATTATGCACTTCTATTTCTAATGACTTTCATATTTCTTATATAAATTTTAACAAATATTAGTTAGTGAGAATATTTATTTCTAAAATTATCATATCTTTTATGTACATATAATACACATTTTAACACGTATTTCTGATTTATTAGTCCGTAAGTATATTATTTCTAAAATAATCATTAGCTGTGTTCTTCATGCTTAATGATATAAATTATAATAAATATTTCCATCAAATTATTAGCTGGTAAATATAAATTTATTATGCTTGTTTCTTAAATGATTATTTTAAAGGTTTATATACATAATAATGCCACGTTTTAACAATTACTTTTGCTAAATTATTAGCCCGTAAGTTTAATTTAATAGTTTGAAATTTTGCTTTTTTTTATGTATAATGATACCCATTTTAATAAGTATTTTTGCTAAATTATTAGTCCGTAAGTATAAATTTATAAGTTTATTAAACTATTATTTGATAATTTTAAATTATGCTTCTTTATATCGATGACACATGTTTTAATAAATATTTTGATAAAATTATTAGTATGTAAGTGTAGATTTATTACATTTCATATCATCTTTGATAGTTTTAAATTATTCTTCGCCTATCTCTAATGATTTATATTTTAACAAATATTTATGATAAATTATTAGGTAGTAAGTATAAGCTTTATTATATTTTATATTTCTAAAAATTATTATTTGATAATTTAATAATACATATTTAAATAAATATTTTATTAAATCATTAGTGGGTAAGTTGAATATTATAATTTGATAGCTTTAAATTATACATCTTTAATGCTTAATTATACGCATTTTTAATGAATACTACGGCTAATTTATCAGCATGTAAGTTTTATTGAATTTATTTTCCTAAAGCATGATTTGAAATATTTTGCATCTTTTATATCTTTTATATCTAATTATGTATATTTCAACAAATATTTCGGTTAAATTATTAGGTAGTAAGTATAACCTTATTGTATATAATTTTAAATTATAAATCTTTTATACTGACGATACAAAAACGCTTATTTAATTCTTAGTTGGCAAGTATAAATTTGTTGTTATTTCATAAATTATTATTTTTAGACTTTTTAACTTAAGTATCTTTCGTATCTAATGACGCATATTTTAACAAATATTTTTGAATCATTAGTCCGTAAGTATAAGTTTATTGCATTTATTTCTAAAAATTATTATTGGAGTATGCCACTTTTATACATAATGGTACACATTTAACATTTGTTTTTCTGCTAAATTATCAGCCCGTAAGTATATTTATTTTCAATAAATTATATCTTTATATCTATCTATACTGATCAAATATTATTTTAAATTATTATTGGGTAAATATAAACAAGTTTTGTTATGGTTATTTCTAAAATTATACTAATTTTATCAATATTTTTAAATTATTAGCGGGTAAATATAAACAAATTTCATTATGTTTATTTCTAAAATTATTTTAAATTATATATCTTTAATAATATATATTTTAACAAAAGTTTTGCTAAATTATTAGCGCGTAAGTAAAAGCTTTATTACTTATTTCTAAAAATTTTGCATTTTAATATTTAATAATATACATTTAAACAAATCTTATATTAAATTATTAGTATGTAAGTATAAGTTATCTTTATCTCTAAATGTATTTTCAGCATATAATTTTAATTTATATATCTTTCATGTCTAATAATGATTTTAACAAATACTTTTGTTAATTTATTAGCTGGCAAGTATAAATTTATTTCCTAAATTATTATTTGATAATTTTAAATTATGTATATTTATATATTGTTATTCACATTTAACAAATATTGTTTCTATTAAATTATTAGTCCGTAAGTATAAACTTTATTAATTTTTTATAATTTTATAAATTATATATCTTTTATTTCTAATTATGCACATTTTAACAAAACTTTTGCTGAATAATTAGAACGTAAGTATAAGTCTTATTAAACTTATTTCTAATATTTTATCTTTGTTTAATTATAATCATTTTGTTTACTCATTTTATGAAATGCTTTTATTAATAAATTATTAGTGGGTAAATATAAATATATTCATTTATAAACATTTTTATATCTAACAAGTACATATTATTAAATACTTTGTTAATTTATTAGCACGTAAGTATTTATTAATAAATTTTTTAAATTTCGTATATTTATGTCTAATTTTCTGTTATATACTCATTTATCAAATACTTTTATTTATTAGTGGGTAAATATAATAAGTTTTATGATAATCATCATTAATAGTTTTATGTCTAATAATATATATTTTAACTTTCGACCAATCATTAAATTTAGTCTGTAAGTATAAGTTACTTAAATCATTTCATATTTTAAATTATGCATTTTTACATCTTAATAATTATTTTGACAAATATTTCTGTTAAATTGTTAGATGGCAAGTATAAATTCATCACGATTATTCCTAAAGCTATCATTTGATGGCTGTTACTTATACATCTTTAATAATGCATATTTAACAAATACTTTTGTTAAATTATTAGTCCGTAAGTATGAGTTTTATTAGTTGAATATAAATTCATTACAATTATTTTCAAAGTTATCATTTGATGGCTGTTATTTATACATTTTAAATAATACACATTTTATCAAATACTTTTGTTAAATTATTAGTCTGTAAGTATAAGTTTTATTAGTTGATAGTTTTGTACTATGCATTTTTTATTTCTAATATTATATATTTTAATATTTAGTCCCACGAATTAAATATCAAGACTATTATTCGCTTAACTATGATTAGCTCTAGATATACAGCTAAACTAGTTTTTAAGCTACAAATTATACTTTTATAAATTTAAACCTAACTGCATTTTTAACACTTTTTACTTTCTATAACATCATATATCTTTTAATATTTATCTTCAAATTATTTTATTTGGGTTTTTAGCATATAATTATCAAATGCATATTTTTACTTTCAAGTTATTTTCTGGGTTTTTAGTATATAATTATTTAAAGCATATTTTATTACTTTTTATTTTATTAAAATATTTTTATTAGTTTTTAGTGGAATTTGTAACTACAAATCAGTAAAGTATTTATTTATTAAAATAAATAAATAGTTATATAAAGATAATTTATATAAGCAGCATTATATATATTTTAATTTTGTTATTTGTTATCCACCTTGTAAATTAAATTTTTTAAATTTTTTAAATTTTTGAGTAATAAAATTTTTGACAATTTAAACTATCTAAATTAAAAATTAAAAGACTAGCTAAAAATTACTATAAATAATGATATTAAATACTATAAACTTAAAAAAATATCAAGGTTTAAAATTAATTCTACAAAATCAAAAATAAATAATAGTAATAAAAATAAAAAAACTACAAGTATTAGTTTTAGAATAGATAAAATTTGTTTAAATATAAATTAATTAAAAATATAAATACAAAATGCTTTAGTAGATTTATTTTAAAAATAAAAAGCTTTAAAAAAAGTAGTAAATTGCTTTAAAATTCTAAGTTAGTTAAGCAACAAAATATTACTCTTTATTTAAATAAATAAATAAAAAAATAAAGTACTTGATTTAAAAAAATATAAAAATAAAAAAAAACCAATTTTAACTTATTTTATAAAAAACAAAAAAACTACTTATATTAAAGCTTTTAGTTTTAATTCAAATATGCTATCTTTAGTAAAACAAGTTTATAAAATAAAATAATATTAGTGCAAAAAATACTTATTTTAAGAGATTAGTCAAGCTCTCAAACCTCTACAAACATGATCTAAGTTTAAGTTGGACTAAAGGCAAATTATTTAATTTGTTTTTGTAATCTTAGAAGATATAATTAAATATGAAGCTTTGTGGCAAAGTTCAAGTGCAAGTAAAATGCTAGAATAAGAATTTTTAGAAAAAGATCAAATATAAGAGTAGGCACTATATATAAATGTACTATTACAGAAAACTGTATCTATGAAGATTGCATAAGTAAGTTATTAAAACAAAGCAGTATTAATATCCTTGTATCTCTATATACAAGTAGTACTTAAAAGAATAGAAGAAAGCACCAAGTAACTATATAATGCTAAGATCTGAGATATCTGTAGTTAAGCTGTAGCAACAAAAACTGGTTTGAGATATGGGTTAGTAGTATTTGAGCAAAAATATAAAAAGAGATATTTACAATAAAATATCAACTCTGTCATATACTAAACTTAACTAGGTAGCAATTTTTGGTTTAAGGTATGTGTTTTTGCATATCCTAAATTAATATTAAAATACCTTAGAGAAAATAATAATATGCTATACCAAACTGAAAGATTATAAAAATCTTAATACAAAAGTTATCAATTTGAGAGTTATATAGTTGTAAAAAGGTAAATGATGTAAAAAATATAGCTTAGCTAGCTATAGTAGATTCAGAATGTAGAAGTAATATTAGATACAAGTCTGATCTTCTCTGCTAGTAATCAGTTTAATGACAATAACTAGGGTCAAAAGTGGGCCAGGTTGGGCTAAGCTTGGCAAGCCCTAAAACAAAATCTGAAAAATATTTTTGAACCCAGACCCACTTAGAAAAAAAAAACCTGAAATAGCAGGCCAGATCTGGCTTTGATTTAAAATTAGATTCAGCTCAAGCCTGGCTCACCAATTTATAAGACAATCTGGAATATCTAGAAAAAAATTGACTGCCCAAATATTTATCAATTCAATAAGTTTGTGATTTTGGTAATAATTACTAAAAAAACAAACTTATCATGTTGATAAAATATTTGGTCAGTTAATTTTTGCCAGATGTTCTATAATTTATGAAAACAGCTATGAATAAATAACTACTCTAGCATCACCACTCTAAAAAAAAATTGTAATTATTATACTAATCAATCAGATTTCAAGATCAGATATAACACAAAAGAAATGCAAAAACCAAACCAAACTGAAAAATCGTTTATAATTCAATATTTTATCTATGAAACTGCCTTCTGCTCACTAACAAAAGTTTTTTTTGCAGAATTTTGGTATTAATAAAGCTCTAAACTAACTCAATAGCAAACTCTAATTCTAATTTAACTGCAAAAATTTTTGCAAAAATTTTTTAGAATGGTGATGCTAGAGTCTTATAAATTTATTTACAACTATTATCATAATTCTGAAATGCCTAATAAAAATTAGCTGAATAATTTTTCAGTAGATTTAGTTAAGTATGTAATTTCACATAATAGTTTTAATAAAATTGGCAAATATTTTTGTTTGAATACTTGTCCAACATGTTTAGTATTTATGAGAAAAACTGTTCTTATTAACCAATAAATTTTGACAAAAAATATAAAAAAGCTCCAGAAATAAATTTATAATTAATAAATTACACAAATAGGTGCTAATATTAAAAAGCTAGATATGATTAGGAATTTGTCAACTGGCTTAAAAAATATAACTCAAAAATATATTATAGAGTTTTTTCAATACATCACATATCTTTGAAAGTGTTTGAAAACTTGACTTATAGAAGCCCTGCAAACACCTAAGTGGTTATAATTTTTTGAACTTATAGGCATTCTAAATTTTTTTTCAATTATTTATTAGTGAAGATACTTTGAAAGTATCATATTTAAAGATATGAGTAGTTATATAATAGCAGTATTAGTCATCTAATCTTAAATTATATATATTGTATCAATTTTTATTGAATCTATTATGCTGAAATAATATTTAGATAGTTGAAAGATCATTCAGCTAATTTTATTAGATGCCTAAAAATTATGAAAACAGCTGTAAACAAAGGATATAATAAGCTATTTACAAATTTTATTTTTAATTGAGTTTTGCAGACATTTCTTTATATAACTATTTTATTATCAACAAGATCTTTACCAATATATACAGGTGTTAATGGGTATTATTAGACCTGTATAGGCTTTTTTATCAGGCCCAAACTCATTTTAGTACTTTGGCAGGCCTAACCTAGGCCTGGCTCAAATAACAAATAAGCTCAAAAATATAGGCCCGAACTAGTTCCAAGCCTAGCCCAAACTGCAAATTTTTGGATTTAGCCTGGCCCATTTCAAGCCTTAACAATAGTTTTTTAGAATGAGGTTACCCTTACTGCTAGTATCAATTTTAGTCATAGTGTGCTGATAGTACAATTAAAATATATTAGGACATCTATTAGAAGAGCTAGATAAAGTCAAGTTATTATATTAGATTAATATAGCTATTGGCTATAAATTATTCAAAAATTATGTATACAGTTAGTTTTCTCTAAACCAAACCTATATATACCAAACTTTGATTATTTCAAACAAAAAGCTTAAGAACATTTTATTTATAAATAATTATATTACATATACTGAACAACTATAATAAATTCTATAAACTGAATCTGAATATGATATAAGCAGTATATTTAATCAAATTATTAATTATAAACCTTTTATATATCAGCATTTATTAAAATAGTAATTATACTTTAAATAATGCAATTACCAATAACAATTATCTTAAAATGCAACTAATCTAGTAATTAAAGCTGTTTTTATAATTCTTGAAACATATAAAAATTAGCTAAATGATTTATTGGCCTGATTGGCCAAAAAATTATTTGGCTAATTTTTTGCAAGTATTCCAGGAATTATGAAAACAGCTATAAAGCCTTATCAATTTATTATTATTGACTCTTAAAACTTTTGTTCTATCAAAAGTTTTTTGATTTAAACTTATGATTTATATACAATCACATGAATTATAAACTATACATATTGATTTGTGTCATCTAGTTTCCTGATATGAAAGTGGTAAACAATGCTGATTTTTTAAAAAGATTTGCCAAATTTTTCACTTTTGATAAAAATTTTGGAGCCAAGGGATAGTAGGAAGATATCATGTTTTTGTGAGTTCACCAACCAAGAAGTGTTGTTTCAAGAGTTCTTCATAGTCTTCTATTTTCAAACAATTTTTAGTTTTTTCTACTTGATGTTCCTAGAGACTCCTTCAGTTTAAATGCCAAATGCAAAGAGTGTCTACCCAAAAAATAGCAAAAAACAAGGCTTAACTCTTTTGCAAACTATTTAAAATAGCTGCTTCTTGGTATATCATGTTTAAAGACTTTGTTGACAACAATTTATATCAACTTCTAGCCTTAAGTCTTCAACTTGCTTTTGGTAAAAGGTTGGTACAAGTGATTATTAAGAAGAGTTCTAATCTTTTTTGAATATACTGTATTCATTTTAACTAAAGTTCTTAAATAATATTTATTAACTATTTAATTTAACTATATTCTGTTAAAATTGTTTTAGTCTGTAAATTTTGAATACACTGTCTTTGCAAATTAAAATTAGGTTTTTTTAATAACAGTTACTATAAATTAAAGTGCTGCATACCAAGAAAGTTTTAATAATAATGCTACAATATATAACAGACAGCATTATAATATTATTGATGTTTTAAATTTCTATTCAATTTGAAATTCAATTTATCAAGAATGCAATTATTATTGCTTAATTAGATAACAAATAACTTGATTAAAATACAATAAAAGTATATAAGAATCTGCTTATTATTATTACAGACCCAACTTACTATAACTAAAATATTATATCTCTAAAGCAAACAATGCTATTTGAATTAAATAGCTATAAATTTATTCTTAATATATTGAAACTATTATATCTAAACAAACTATCTTATAATTTCTAATAAACTATAATGACTAAGCAATTAAGAAACAGATTATTAAAAAGAGACCCATATAGCTTCAAAAAAAAGATTATATAGTTACTTATAAAGTAATAAAGATATTCTAAATTTAACAAATGAGCTTTTGTAATTGTGAAGTATCATGCATAAAGTATAAGCAAAGATAGTAAGTATATTGCTAGTTAAAGATAAACAAAATCTAATATATATATATGCAAAAAGTTATTGAATAATTAACAAGTTCATAGCAAGTGACAATAATATAAGACAAATAAGATCATACTAACCAATTAAATATTTGATTTTGTAGAAATACATTATTTATTTTGTCAGTAAACTATACACTTTATAATTTTATCACTTCATTTCTAATATTTTAACAAAATGCACTAATATAAGTAATTTAAATTTCTATAAGTTATATATATTTTAAAAATTTTATGCAAATTGAATATTTTTTTATTAATTTACTTTTGCATATTCTTTATACAAGAAATTTTAAAATTTTTTTAAATAAAATATAAAATACAAAAGTAAATTAATAAAAAGTTATTCTGTTTATATAAAAATTTCAAAATTAGCAATTTATATCCAAACAACTTTACTTAAAGTATAAATAGATTTACTAATCTCTCTTAGTAGTTTCTATTAGACAAAAAAATACTGTTTTTTAATTAAATAATAGAAGCATTATTAAAATAGTATAAAGGGCTAATAAAATATATAGTATACTAAAATTTTACTAAAATTTTTTGTTAAAACAAACAAGGTAATTTCATAACCAAAATTTTAAGCTACTAGTAATTTTAAAAAATTTTAATTTTTTTAAAAAATTTAAATTACATTTAATATAATAAATTGATTGATAAACAAAGAGTAGTATAGTCAATTTTGTCTAATTAGAGATAGTATTTACAAATATTTAATTAAATCTGTGAGAAAAATTAAAGTTATAGTATAAATATTAATTAATTTAGTTAAATTTTAATTTTTTTATTTTATTTTATTTTTTTTTTACCTCCCTCCACATCTTGAAGGTTCTTAGACACCTTCGGATCTCTCACATCTCTCAAAAGCCAGAGTTTTTGTATCTGCGAAGATTACCGGTATGGCGAATTAGCCACCTATATGTCTCCGTACTGGTGAGATAACTCATACCCGTTAAGTACGTCATATGACGTCCCGGGTCCCTGGTGCCGCGGTGTAGGATCTACATTTTCTAGATCCGCAGTTTCCTAACTTCACATGACCCACAAGCCGGATCATTCTTTTTTTTTTTTTTTTTTTTTTTTATATATCCTTAAGCTGAGTTTTTCTCAATTTTAGTGTCGTTTGTTGACAGATTACGCCTTATCTGGTCATTCCTGGCCCCGTGGCTATGCTGGTGGACTGCAACTTGTACGAGTCTTGTTCTTTATTTTTAATGGAAAATCCTCCAAAGATCTTAGCCAATCGTGGTCCTGGCAGAGCCGTTCGTCACCCAGTGAAACTCAAACTCGTGACCTTGTAATTATGACTCAGGAGCGCTAACCACTGTGCTATCGACCCACGGGTCTTTAAATTTTAATTTTAATATATACTATAATATAAACTACCTTCTTTATAGTAAATTCTATGATTTTTACTATAATTTTCTTTTTTTATTAATCAAATAAAAAGATGAAATGTAAAAGACTAGGTAATTTATATAGCAAATTATAATAGTATAATATTGTTTATATTTTTACAAATTTTAATTTTGTTGAATAGCAAATTCTGATTAGTTAAAAGGTATTAAACTATTAATTAATATATATTAACTGATTTTTTAAAATTATTTAGACAATAAAATAACAAATTATAAGTAATTTATTTTTTAGATCATTTCAAATTATTTATTATCTCTATCTATATTATATTAACTTTGGCCTACTTTATAACAATCATTGCCAACATTATATGCATAAAAAAAGATGCTTATTTTTAAAGAAATATAGTAGTAAAAGAGTGTAGATAGATCTTGGTAAGGCTTATATTTTCAAGTTAAGATTTTTAAATTTATCATTATCTAATTTCACAATTATCTGTAATAATAATAAAGCTTAATAATAATTAACTATTATTAAACAAACTCATAATATTATAATGCTTATAAATACTAAACTTTAGCAGTAAAACTACTATATAATCAAGTTCTAATTAATTATTTATTTAATAGATTAAACTTACCAATTAGTCTAAAAATTGTCTGACATTATATATAAATTGTTATAAATTATAGCAAAAAAGATTATCCTTTAAACTATCAAGCACTCATATATGAGCACTTAAATTTTTTTGATACAATTTTTTAAAATTATTTAAAATTTTATTAAGAGTGACCCCTATTTCTAAGCTTAAATTAAAATATAGTATATAATTAATTAATAATATATAAACATTTTAGTATAACTTTAATAATATTAAAAATAATTAATTTTAAATATTGTCAATTCTAACATTTTATTATAAAAAATTTTTAAAAATTTTTAAATTTTTATATATAAATATCTTCAAAAAAGCATTTTTGCTTCTAATTAAAGTCAAAATTTTATTTAAAAAATTAAACAAAGCTTGTAATTAAAGGTATTTTTAAAAACTAATCTTATAATTTTATTCTAAGATTATAGAGGAGTAAGCTTAAAATTTTAAAAAGTTTGTCAAAGAGCAAAG
>CAJVPZ010003156.1:0-11367 GCA_910592135.1 Racocetra fulgida | reverse complement strand
ATTTTTTAATAAGCTATTTTGCTAATTTACTAGCTAATTTTGCTAGCTAGTTTTGCTTCTAACGACCACTGGCTCTGATATAAATATATATCATACTATATATTCAACCTCTAAAGTAGTAAATGAATCTCTTTACGTTACAGTATATAGCTGACCAGATGAAATATATTATTAATCAATCGATTTTCATTTATGTATACTAAAAATGTTTGTTCCTAAATTTAACGCATTTTTTTTTTATATTAAAATTTCTTTTTATGGACAAGTATTACTCGCAGTAAGGTTTTCCTATTATACGAATTGACCAATAAGCATTGCCCTAAATGATGCATAAATACATATATATGATGCAAAATCATGAGATCACAGCCAAAAATCTATATATAATGATAATCGCCACCATAAAAATTGCAAATGTTTGTTCGGAGTAAAAACGTTTTGATTTTTTTTTATTTGACTATCGCAACAACGGTACGTACGTATTGTTAATCATCTGTCATGTTAAATTTTGTTACCGCTATTTGATTCATAAGCCAAGAATAATATCATTAGATAGTGTTATTCCTTTTCTCATCTCAAATTTATGATATAATTATGAGTGACGATATTCGATCTGATGTTGAAGTAAGTTTTTTTTTTATTATTAGGACAATTCCATTAAAATAAATTATTATTTTAACTAAACGAAATTATGTCTCGCACCATACGATTTATTCAGAAAGTTATTAACGAAAACCATGTAGTGGTTTTTAGTAAAAGTTATTGTCCTTATTGTAATCGTGCTAAGCAAACCTTGGATCAACTTGGAACTGAATATATAGCTTGGGAACTAGATAATATGGGTTTGTCTTTTAGCTAAACCGGTAATATATGTTGTATATACGTTGCCTCGTTTACAACTTCTCAAAATTTTTTTAGATGATGGGCCGGCAATCCAAAATTACCTTTCTGAAAAGACTGGACAACGAACTGTTCCAAATATCTTTATTGGAAAAAAAAGCATTGGAGGTAGGAAATTAATTTATTCTTAATTATTAAAATTCTCATGGTTTCATGGACTAAATTCCTTTAATTATAAGGAAACGATAAACTTCAAGACCTTCTTCAGAAAGGACAACTTCAATCATTATTAAAACACTAGTTTCGATGATTTTTAGAAGCTAGCTCCTTATGCAACGTATACAACGGTTGTGTAATGATTGTCCATTATTAGTAATAGATTTACTTTATTTTTGCCGAAAATGTATAAATTTATTTTTAGCCACTTGAAAAAATGACGAAAGTAAAATTATTTAAATAAAGTAGACTCTTTGGTATAGATCCATAAATGATGTTCCACAATTGTGTTTTTGAGTTACGTAGATGCACACGCGCTTCTTGATTAATTCATGCAATAAAACATACCGATACTGTGCGATCGAGCCTTAGCTAAGCCACCAAAACTCATAAGAAGTGCCCCTGTGAATTCTTGATCTATTTCTTTATATTGTCGTTCGTTTCAAATAATATCTCTCCCCTCAATTAAACAAAACCTATTTAAAATATAATGGCCACTTCAAAAACTAAAGGTTCAACCTCAACCACACCAACAGCTTCTACGAATACAACAGTATCTATTGGCAGTTCGGCTTCAACAAAGCATTACGGAATAAATTCTGTTGCTGGTGAACTTAGTGCAAAACGGGTCGCAAAAGGGAAAGAAGTTGTTGGAAAAGAAATTGCTGCTGTATGTCGTCCTTGGATCCTTTACTGATTGGTTAATTTTTCTTACTGACTCGTTCATTTTTGTTAATTTGTTCATTTCAGCCTGATTTTAATACCTTCGATATTTCAGTATTGCGTAGATATAGACGGATTCATAAACTAAAGGTCAAGGACTACGCATCTAAAGAGGAATTAGTTAGCGCTGTTTCTCGCCATTACGCATCTCAATCTCCTAAAGAGGTCGAAGCCATTTCAAATTTTATTTATTCTGTTCATCACAAAGGTTTTTTTTTTTTTACTGTTCCATTACTTGGTTTGCATGTAGTTTTACCCTGTCATTAATGATCCTTGTTTCTTTCAATAGATACGCTGTTGAAGCTTCCGATTCCATGATTAACGAAATTTATCTTATCTATTTACTTTTTTTTGCGAGGACTCTTAATATAGACTGGAGTTTAGTAGAGCGGGTACCTTGAAACATGATTGGTTAATTAGTATTAGTGTTTTTAAGTTATTCGAAAACTGCACATAGATATATTTTTTATAAGGACGTTTAAAAAAATTTTTTTAATTAATAAAGACTTTACTAAAACGCACCTATGTGTGCATTATCTCAAAAATTACTAATTAAGTGGTGTACATAAAATTTTTTACTGACTATATAAAAAAAAAATTTTATAACTTGTTACGATGAAGTTTATTTTAATGATAGTATAATTGTGTAAAAAAAAATATATATATTTTTGCGGCACTATAGTGTTAGAGCATTGTTTTATATATATAATTATAAAACCGATGTTGTATATAAATCAAACCAATTTTTATTTAAAGCAAAATTAATTTTTTTAAGAGTTTAATAAAATTATAATAAAATTTTATTTGTTTTTAAAATTTTATTAAAAAATTTGTTTTTAAAATTTTATTAAAAAATTTTTGTTTTTAAAATTTTATTAAAAAATTTGTTTTTAAAATTTTTGTTATATAAAACTAGTTATACTATAATTTGGTATGCCTGTAAACACCAACAACATAGCGTGGCGCGGGTGGCCTTTATACAGCCCGTATTTCAAGCCAGGAACTTGCTGCCTAGTTAGGTTCCCACATGAGGAAGTTGGTATTTCATTGTCGGCAAGCCTTCCACTTATTCCCCCAGGTACTACTAACCCGTGTCTCAAGCCAAGTTCCTGCTGCTGCCACTGGTTTGCATCACCCCAGGATTTAACATTCTTTTTCTGAATATAATGCTATTAATTTACCCAAAATTCTAGTACCTCGCCTTTTCAAAACTACTAGTATCTTTATTTTCAGTATCTTTTAGCTGACTACTAATTCAGATAGCTTGGAAAGGATTCTAGTTTTGTAGTATTTGTTAATTTTTTTTTCTTTGGTTAATGTTTCAATGGTCTTATTAGTAAAGCAACTTGCTAGTACTTTTGTTTTGTATAGTTAACTAGCCTCAAATATAACCTATTTTAGCAGTTACTATTTAAGTTTGTATTATTTCTTTATTTAAGTCTTGTCAAGCAAACATTTATCTTTTTAGTTTTTTAGATTTATATAGTCACAAGAATTTATTTTGGGCTTGCATCATCTTAAACCTGGTTTGTATACTTTTGTATAATTTATATATTATATAAATATTTTATAACTCACCTTTGAAGATTAAAAAAAAAAAAAATAAATATTTTATAATCTTCCAATCTTGTTAGTATTACTAAAAATTACAGAAATTTTATTCTAATTGATTATTAAAAAACAATAGTTATTATACAAATAAAATATTTAAAAATTTTGTTAGTAGATATTAAATTTTTAATCAGTTAACATGTTGCTTAGAAGTACAACAACTTAACTATTTAACTAAGTTATTACTGTATATTTTATAATAAATATTTTTAATTTTATATAAAGCAAATTATTATTAATAAAATCTAGAAATATATAATAATTTAACTAAAAAGTAAATACTGTAGATAATCTTTAAATAATTCGTCAACTCTTTCCAACGATTATCTGGTCAACAAAAAACAAGAAACTGAACTATGGTTAGCACTATAGAAGACGTTTAAGTAAATAATAAACTTGGTTCTACAGAAGTAGGTGTATTGTCAACAAAGTACCAAAAGTGTAAAACCGAGGAGCAGTCTACTTTGGACTGGTTTTAGTAGAGGTCAAGCTCTTCTTCTAACAGACTCCTCTGCCTATTCAGCATCCAAATCAGAAGAATATTTTGGAAACACAGAACGTCTAGAACGATACTAGGAGTATTATAAGTTTAAGGTATATCTATATAATCATAAACTTACAAAGAATAACTACAGAAAAGTTTCATTGGCCCACCACTTTTTTTGAAGAAATTTTGTCAAAAAGTGGATGTTTTAGCTTACCCCCTTTAAAAGATCAACACGTAATTTTCCAAAACAAGTCGGTATTGTTTACCTGTCTAGAAATGGATAGGACTTTTATAACGGGATATCAGGCAGATATTCGGATTAAGCAACCATATACGGACTATATGACAACACAAATGGTATACATGCCTCGACCGGAAAAACTATTTGACAATACTTCGAGACTTCATATTTTAGGCTACTCTGTTTTATTTAGTTTTCTTTTTTTTATATTTTTTTTTTACTATACATATATTATTAGGATAAAGTTAGATATAGAGCTTTTTTACCTATTAATATGTAATTTTTAAAGTCTGACACAGGCCTATAACTGTGACCTATCAGATTCTCTTTTCTTTTTCTTCACCCTTTTGTCTTTGTATTTGTTTTTTAGTTTTAGTTTTCTTTTTTTTAGTATCTTCTTTTTAGTATTAGTGTTAGTATTAGTAAAAATTTTTTTTTTCTTTCCACTTTCCTACGAGAAGATGTTATCAGATTGGTGATATCCTATTGTAGAGCAGTGGTTTGATAGTGTTCGTCTGAGAGAGATAGTGTTTCTATTTTGAAACTTATCATAATATATTCAGAGATGTATTTGCTCAGTGCAGCTGATCGCTTGTAAGTGCTCTCGAAGTAACTGCGGGATGCCACTCCTAAATATTATGCTAAGGTCTTTTGTAATACCATACAATCATAAAGTAATAAAGGAGACTAAAGACAAGATGGCCTAAGTGGAAAAAAAAAAACTTTAAATAGTTTATATTAAAATTAAAATTAATTTTTAAATAAATTTTTTTAATATTTAATATTTAAACTAAAAAAATATTTTAAAAAATAAACTTTAAATATATATTGTATATAAATATAACAAATTAATTAATTAATATTTTTTAAAAAATTAAAAAAAAGACAATTCTTTTTAATAATTATTTGTATCAATCAATTATTAAAAGCAAGTTAAAATAAATAGGTTTGTGTTCTATAGCTTAACGATTAAGCTTTTAAACTTCACAGACAAGGTCAATAGTTTAAGTCATGCTAGAAGCAAATTAGTTAATTTGTTTTTATAACCTTAGAGGGTTATAATTGAATGCGAAGCCCTGTGGTTAAGTTTAAGTACAAGTATAATTTTGGATTAGGAATTTCTGAAAGGAGATTCAAATGTGAAGAGTGGATACTACATATAATTGTGATGTTATAGAAGACTGTAGCTATGAAGATTGTGTGAATAAATCCTTTGAAACAATGCAGCATCAACATCCTTGTATCTTTAATTTAGACAGTATCAATATTCTTATACTCAACTTGTAAAGTACTTGTTTGGAAGGATAGTTAACAAACTGTACACATTAGTACTTATTTGGATTAAAAGTTGCAGGTACTTGATTGAGAAGATAATTCTCTAACCAAAGTCAAAATAGTAAGAAAGTAATGAATATATAAACAGATTGTAGTAAAAAATTAGCCTTATCAAAAGCAAAAGCACCTCTAGCAATACAAAATGCAAATATTATAGAAGGTAAGAATATGAAGGTTGTCTAATATTCTAAGTATATGTAATGGTATCAAATCAAGCTCTGATCAAACCTATATAAAAGTCTATAACAAACAAGTTTAGGATCTACTAACCTCTGGGTTTATAATTCAAATATTAATACAGCATTACTGAGGTTGATGTAACTCTCTAGATATAACTAGAATTGTTCTAGTCTTATATAACAACATGCTAAAAGCAAGTATAATATAGTAGTATGGTGTCACTAGAGTCAGTATAACTTCTTAGATACAACTAAAATTGTTCTGTATATTTATAAAATATGTCTTAAATCTTACTATAGCAGGTAGTATTTAAAAGAATGATAGAATGTACTGAGCACTATATAATATTAAGACCTAGAGCTGCTGCTGTTAAGCTATAGCAACAGAAACTAGTTTGAGATACAGATTAGTAGTACTTAGGCAGAAATGTGAAAAGAGATACCCAATAATGAAATACTAATTCTGTTATATGATAAACCTAACTAAGCAGCAGCTTTTGGTTTGAGATATAAGCTTTTGCAGTTTTTGGACCAATATCAAAATAACCTTAGAAAAAACAATAATATAGCACATCAAACTAGAAGATCATCAAGATCTATAATTTGAATATTATCAATTTGAAAGTAATATAAAAGCAAAAAGTAGGTGATGCAGGGAACATAGTCTAGCTAAATATAGTAATTTCAAAATACAGGAGTAGTATCAAATGCAGGTCTAATCCTCTTAATTTAATAGCAATATTTTTTCAAGTAGTAGGTATTCTGACTACTAATATTAGTTTTGGCTATAGCATGCTGGTGATGCAACTAGAATATATTTGGCACCTAATAGGGCAGCTAGATAAATGTCAGGTCACTAAGTTAGATTAACATAGTCTAGTCTAGGTAAGGTTCTTTAAAATTAAATCAAATCAAATATTAGACTTATTTGAATTTAATTTGATTTGAAAATCTGGATTTGAATTTGATTTGATTTAAAAAAATCTGGATTTGAATTTAATTTGATTATTTGATTTTAAAATTTAAAATTTTAGCTATTTATAAAAATCTTTGATTTTCTTAAAATTTTATTAAGCTAATCAATTTTGTGTATTAAATAAAAAATATTTTCTATCAAGGTCAAAGGACTCCTTAAAATGGTTGAGCCTGCTTAAAGCTCTAAGCTAATATGTTCATTATTTGGATATAAAAGGGTTGGTATATAGGTACAGAGGGTTTAATAGGTACTCCCTTAGTTGGAGTGCAGGTACAGTATAGCATCTAGTGTAAAACCTAGTATAGTAGATACTTAAATAGGTGCTCAAAAGGCGCAGATATGGCTAGTTGTACTTTACAAATATGTATAGCTGTTAGGAATATTCTAATAATTAAAAATACTACTAATATTTGAATAAAGAGCAACATAACAAAGAGGTCACCTTAATATTGAAAAAAAAATATTTTTCTAATCAAAATATCTCTAGTTTCATAAAACCAAATTAGCAATTGTCTTAATAAAATTTTGATAAAATAGCCTTTAGAACTATAACTTTTTAAATTTTAGCTGTTTATGAATGGCTATAAGTTGATCTCTGCTAAGTAAGTATTTAATATAGTGTTATTAAGAACTTGGATCCATCTAATTCCCATTGTATATTGTTCTGTGAATATCTTTAATTTTTTAAAACTTTTATTAAGCTAATCAATTTTGCATATTAAATAAAAAATATTCTTCTAATCAAAATAGTCCTAGTTTCATAAAACCAAATTAGCGATTGTCTTAATAATATTTTGAGAAAATAGCCTCTAGAACTATAACTTTTTAAATTTTAATCATTTATAAATATCTTCGATTTTTACAAATTTTATTAAGCCAATCAATTCTTTATATTAAATAAAAAATGATCTTCTAATCAAATAGCCCTAGTTTTATAAATTAAAATTAGTAATTGTCTTAATAAAATTTTGAGAAAATAGCCTCTAGAACTATAACTCTTTAAATTTTAGCCATTTATAAATATTTTTAATTTTTACAAAATTTTATTAAGCTAATCAATTTTGTATATTAAATAAAAAATGTACTTTGAGAGTATAGCAACTTAGTGTAGTTAATAAGTTGTTGCATTTCCAAGCAGCAGAACAAGAGTTTGAATCCCATCAATAATGAAATTCGAATTTAAGAAATGTGTTATAGCAAACTGTATGTAATCTGATGGATCATTAGATCTGTAGCTTTGATCATACCAGCTTGTATTGAAAGAATATGAAATTATAGTATGACACAAGAGTTATATGAAACTCGAAGTGAAACATTTGTGTAAATCCAAGTGTTAGGTCATACAGAATTTTACATAGCAAGTTCTGAGTAGAAAGGTAGCACAGATTTTTAATAGTATTATGTAAAAAATGATTATCAAAAATCGGATACTGGCAGTAAACTAGATAAGAATTGGATGTTTGGCAAGACACTAATACAAACCAGGCCATGAGTATACGGGGTGGCCTCATATAAATAAGAAAAAAGAATTTAATTAGAATACCAAAAGGATGCCTACTGGTTCCTCTCCGGGCTATCTAAATTAGAAGTTTGATATATTATTAGTAAAGGAAAGTCAGTATTAGTCCGTAAAGTGTATGCTGGGGTTTGGGTAAACTTTGCAAAAGCAAAGAGTAAGTAATGATAGCAGAGAAATATCACAAGTACTTGGTCTCGTCTAGATATAAGTTATCAAAAATCTAGATGATATATATATAAGATATAGACTACTTTAGTAAGTTTATCATAAGGATAAAAAAGTTCTAAGGGGCCTTAGTGGCAGTTTCTTTTTGGGAAAAATATCCAACAGCGCTAAGTTGATTAGAGGATTTAATTGGATAACTCAAGTAATAGTAGATTATAGATACAGCATCTAGTGTAGAACCTAGTAATAGGTAAATATTTAATTAGGTGCTCAAAAGATACAGATATAGCTAGAATGTATCTTCGTTAATATAACAAAGTCAGGAGTAGTTCTGTAACTGCTCTGGCATTTGTAACCAAAGTTAATAAAACATGCCAGACCACCAAGTGATCATTTTAACATTAAAAAAATAATAATAATAATAAATGTTCTTCTAATCAAAATAGCACTAGTTTCATAAAACCAAATTAGCGATTGTCTTAATAAATTTTAAGAAAATTGCTTCTAGAACTATAACTCTTTAAATTTTAGCCATTTATAAATATTTTCGATTTTCTTAAAATTTTATTAAGCTAATTAATTTTGTATATTAAATAAAAAATAATCTTCTAATAAAAATAGCCCTAGTTTCATAAAACTAAATTGGTAATTATATTAATAAAGTTTTGATAAAATAGCTTCTAAAACTATGACTCTTCAAATTTTAGCTATTTATAAATATTTTCAAATCAAATCAAATATTTGTTTTTTCAATTTGAATTTGATTTGATTTAAAAATAAATATTTAAATTTAATGGATTGGATTTACTATTTTGTACTAAAAATAGTACATTTTATAAAATTCATAGAAGCATCAAAACTTATTAAAATTAAATAATTTTTATAATTAAAAACTAATATATGTTACTTTATTCAATATTGTAAAAATTATTTTTATTTATAATAAAAATATCTCAAAAAATTTATTTTAAGATATGTCATTATTTTGAAATATGGATGTACTAAATCTAGTACATTTTTAAACTTGGCTGGACGACTCTACAAAAAACAAAATTATAATTTATCTTAGAGAATGATTAAATAAACCTCAAACTATAAAATAAAATAAAAAAAATTGGCCTTACTATAACGCACTATACAATAAACAAATATATCGGGCCCAACAATCTGAACACATTGCACATGAAATTATACAGCTACAACAGGTAGTTGTATGGTTATGACACCCCATGCATCGGCGTTATACATACTTGCTTTTGAGCTGAGAAGTTCCAGGGGCATTATTAAGTATGGTAAAGTGATGTTCAATATTATCTGAATCTTGTTTTTGTCTTTTTCGGGTTCGATCTGCAACCAGTGTACCCAAATAGTAATCAAAAATCGACCTTACTAATTGCTTCCAGAAGTCAACATGCTTTATATTTTACTTTTCCGGGACAAATCGACAATATGCAGAAAAGCTATTGGCCTTTACAATTGAAAAATAAAAGGCAAAGATACGATCAACTGAACGTTTTGATACAAGAACATCATGATATGAAAGTGTGTTATCACGCAAATTATTGAGAATGTCTACAGCCGATTTATATTCACAATACTCATCAAATAAAACAGGACGATGAAATGTTACATTGCCACAATCTTTGATATACCGCTTTACTTCCGATCCAAGAGTTGTCGTAGAACAACTAGCAAGAAGTACAATTTTTTTGCGATCACGAAGTGAACACACAGTTAAATCGACATTATTTATTGAGCGAGCTCGACTAACAAATGATCCATATGCATCCTCAAGTGCATCTGTAATATCATGTGGGATATATTTAGGCCAATAACGACGCTTTTTTATTTGTAAGATAGAATAAAGGCCATGGTTATACAAAGTAGTGCATGTATCTATACTACCAAATCAAGAATCGCCAATAATTGTTCTACCACTACGAAACCATAGTTCAGTTAATCCTAATACAGATGCAACGGTGGGTGGGTATTGGTCTGAAAATTTTTTTTTTGTAGCATATGCTGGAGGTTCTACAGGATCTAGTCTTAGAAGCAAATTAACCTGCGCATCTGCAATGGTTTTGAATTCGCAACTAATTGGATGGGGTTTTCTTGGTATTTTTCGTTAGAATGGACCTTTATCAACCTTACCCATCCATTGGCACATTGATTCATCAATACAAAGGTAAGTGCCAGGTGAAACAGCCATTTTAAGATTCTCATTAAATGCATCATGAAACTGGCGCGCAAAGTAAAAGGGATCATCATTATCTTCTGATACATCATCAGTTAGTTTCAAATATTTTATAATTTTTCGAAACCGCTGGTATAGCATATACTAACCGAATGTCAATAAAATCCTCTTTGTATCTTGTTTATTAGACCAATAATCGCAAATATCAGCGCATTTTATATAGGTCATAATGGTTAAGATACCAATAAATTTCATGAATTCCATCCAAGTTAAATCATGTCATCCTCTTTCACACTCACGTGCACATCTATTCGTAGATAGAATCACTACTGAATTTATAAAATCAACGGGCATGAAACGCTCAAAAAACTGTCTGGGCGTTGCATTGGTAATATCTCCAATGTGTACAACTGGTATACTAGAATAAGAGTAGAAAACTTGACGAGAGTCAATAGTAATGATTTTATTAGCCCATAATGTACTATTTGCATCATTAAGGCTTACTGCTTTTCCATCCTCATTTTGACCACAGTCACTATCACAATCGCTATCACTTGATATATCCGTTTCACCAACACCTTCTTCTTCCGATTCATCATTCATACGTTGATTAGTACTTGAATTATTTGTAGAAAAACCCTCAAACTTCATATGACCCACCGCAACTTCAATTCTTGATTCTAGTTGTGAATCAAGAGAAATTACCCAATGATTTTTATTTTTACTTGGTGCTGCTTGTATAACGGTTGCTGAAAGTCGTTTGGTTTTTCATAATTCACCTAAAAGTGGACGAGCTATGATTTTACCCACAACCGGGCCCAAAACAGAAACCTTGGCACCTTCTCTAATATTCGGTGAAATTCGTCCCATTACAAGGTTGG
>CAJVPZ010003155.1:0-11368 GCA_910592135.1 Racocetra fulgida | reverse complement strand
TCAAGGAAAGATGGCATAAAAAAAATGTGATATAGCCAATTAAATCTGCAGAATTGCATGTAGATCATTCTAGAACATGGTTTCCAAATTTGGTATAATCCCTGACTAAAATAATGATATTTGGCGCAGCATAATCGTTATAATTTAAAAGTAAATTAATTTATTCATTAATTAATTTGTGACTAACCATTTATTAACTTCCGCTCTGCATAATTCAGTGCACTAG
The DNA here is from genome assembly GCA_910592135.1 of Racocetra fulgida. NCBI lineage: Eukaryota > Fungi > Glomeromycota > Glomeromycetes > Diversisporales > Gigasporaceae > Racocetra > Racocetra fulgida. Next base: position 11,142 of record CAJVPZ010003155.1, on the reverse strand, counting down.
CATCAATTGGTATAGTATTCCTAAACGGAAATTTTTAATTAAAATATGCCATTACATAGTGTACTAAATAAAGCAGGGGACAATCTCTTAATATTTAACTGTTTTTTAACGATCCATGATCTGTCTCATAAATCGTCACATTGCAAAGACAGTTATAATGCATGTATTTCGTATTTATTCATAAATTTTGAAATTATTATTTTTCGTTAAGGGTTCTTTTTAGTTTGTATCTCTTATTTTACGTACATTCTGGTTTCCGGTTTTGCACATAATTACAATTATCCTTTGTACTTTATAAGACAGACCATAAGTATTCCACTGATAATAGCAACAATGGATAACTACTCGGGGAAGTTTGCATTTCATGTTCATAATTTTGAGGCCAAATTTTACAAAGTATTTATATGATAATTGTGTGACAATTCATTATAAAGGTCGTAGATTACTTACGAGTCATTAGTGATTAATGAAACACTCTATAACAATAGCTAGACAATGGATAGGAAGGACCTAGGGTTCTGAAATGCCAGGCACAGACACTATTAAAACATAGTGCTAGGCACCATTTTTAATAGTACATGCCTGGCATTTGCAGAACTCTAGAAGGATCATATTTTAGGCTTGAAAGCACCCCTAAAAATATAATCAGACTTATTTTGTAAATTCCAGTTTTTTTTATTTATTATTAATATTAAATAATAAAATTTTAAGTAATCTTTAATAATAATAAAGATATAAATTAACAATTGCCCTATCTCTGTAATGTTCCTGAATAAATGATGTGTTAAATATTAAAAATATATAAAATAACTAGAAATACGCCAGTAAAAAGAAAGAAAATTTGCATAATTTTTTTGCTTTCTATTTTTTTTTACCTCCTTGCTTATATACGTTCTCTGTCTCCTTAACTTACATCGTCTATACTTTTACCTTACAGTGTTTTCTCTCCGTCTTCTTGTACTATATCGCCTTTTCTATTTTACAGTGCTTTCTCTGTCTTCTTGTACTATTATTTTACAGTGTTTTCTCTGTCTTCTTATGCTACATCGCTTTTCCTATCTTATAGTGACTTTTCTGTTTTATTGACTTACATCACCTTTCGATCTTATTTTACAGTGCTTTCTTCTTGTCTTCCTGTACCACATTGCTTTTCTATTTTACAGTGCTTTCTCTCTGTCTTATTATACTACATTACTTTTTCAATCTCATAGCGTTTTCTCTGTCTTCTTGCCTTATATTGGTTTTTCTATCTTACCTTATATTGCTTTTTCTGTCTTCTTGACTTACATCACTTTTTCTATCTTATAATAATTTCTTTGTCTTCTATCTTCATACTTTACAGTGCTTTTTCTATCTTCTTTCTTTATATTATTTTTTATTGTATCTCATTTTAGAAAATCTTCCAGTAATTCTCAATGGCCCACTTCCAGTACCTTAACATCTAATAATGACGAAGTAGTAGTAGTCGATAATACGTATAATACGTATTATACAAAGAAGCATTGGGTAGAGATAACAGATAAAGATAATAAAGACCTTTGGAAATGCATATATTGCAATGACAAGACTTATTCAATAAAAACTAGTAGATCCACTTAAAAACCCATACCCTGTCATGTATTAGTTCTTCACTAAGTAAAACTTTGGATGAAGTATTCAAACCAATTACTAAAGAAAATGTGGATAATTCAATAGTAGACTTGGTTGTTGTGATAGGAATGTCCTTTAATACGCTCATTAATCCATTTTTTCTTAAAATGGCTAAAAATCTTTGCTATGTTACACATTCATATAAAATCCCACATCCAACCACAATATCACAACATCTTACAAGAAATAGATTTGACTTGCGATTAAATTTTGTTAAGAATATATTGGCCAAAACTTCTGGATGAATTTTACTCACATGTGACGGGTGGCACTCAACTATCCATAAGTGCTATTATATTACCATTACAGGATCCTGGGTTAGTAATAATTGGAGGATAGTTAATATTGTTCTAAGCTTTCAAAAATCAAGACAAACAGCAGAAGAAATAACATCAGCAATAATGAGTACATTAAAACATTACTCTATTGAAAAAAAAATATTCGCACTTACTATGGATAATATCACGACTAATAAAGCAGTAAGTTGATTGCTCCAAAATGAGTTGCCCGATGAAGAATTAATTTCAATAGGTTATTATAATATTAGTATTTTTTTGATTAATGTTTTTTTTTTTAATTTTTTTTTTATTAATTTTTTTTGTTTAAAAATTTTTTTTAGGATGCATGTGCTACATCCTAAACCTTATCGTTAAAGAGGGTTTGAAAGAAATTAGTATATTACATAAAAAGGTTCATAATATTATGAAATTCCTAGTCAATCCTCTAGCCAGTAATAGATTAGAAGTATTAGAATCACACTGTAGAATTTCTGGAGTAAACTTTTTTAAGGCCTATTTTTGAAATTGATACACGGTGGAATTCTACACTAGCAATGATCAAAAGATATCTTCATCTGCATCCGGCAATTAAAAAAATGAGCTCTAAAGAACTATCAATGCCCACTTCCTTAGACGATGAAAGCCTGATAGTTCTCAAGTCCTTCTGTCAGCTCCTTAAACCGTTTGAAATTGCCACATCAGCTCTTTCGAAAAAATGGTCTAACTCAATTCTGATGCATTAACGTTTATATTGGAAATTGGGCAGCATTTAACTAAATTCAGGGATAATAATATTAATAATAATTTAATGATCAAAAAATTTGACAAATATTGGAAATCTATTCTCGACCATGTTATAATTGCTCATGTTCTCGATCTTAGATATAAATTAGAGCATTTGAAAGCCACTTTAATTGAAGTTGGTAACTATAATGATAGTAATGCAGAAATGTTTGTCAATGAGATTCGCAAAAAACTTATTTCATGTAGAACACAATATTCCAGCACAAGCTCTTCAAATTATGTTGAAGTTGATAATAACAATGACAATTCTACATCTGATAATTCTATGTTCACTTACTTCTTTTCTAAAAGAAGAACTTAAAAAGGTGAAAACAAATAGATACAATAGAATATGAATTAGAACAGTATAAGAATGAACCTCTCAATAACTCAGATGATAGTAATGAAATAGAAAAAAATAATGGAATAAAACTTTGGGAATCTTTGTCACCAAGATTCCCAATACTTAGCAAAATGGCTCGTGACTTCCTAAGTATTAAACCCTCATCTGTTTCTAGCGAAAGAGCTCTCAAAAGCTGTTTCACAATTACTAATGATAGAGCATGTATTTGTGAAAAAACAGTTTCATGTACAATACTTATGCACTCTTGGTTAATGGAAAGCCAAAATGATTTTAGCCCTTTTAACTCTATTCTGTAATTTTTTTGTTACATGATATATAAGTTAAGAGAGACTATCGTTACGTGACATTTTTGATGGATCATTTACAGTATAGTTAAATTGTACAACAGGAAAGATCATTATCACGTGACAGTAACATGGGATCATTTACATATAATAGTGTCGTACATTTTTTTGTGTCTTTTTTTTTTACTTGTTCATGTCAAGAATGTTAAAGAATTTTTTAAGTATAGAAGCATTTTTAATTGTTATCATTACATAAATTAGATGAAAATTTTGTACTTAAACCGTACAAACTTAATAAATTGGTTTTTACAAAACTTGAAGAAAAAATTTAATATTCGGGTGAGTTTTTCAAGAAAAACTATAAAAAAAATTTATATGTATTTTATATATAAAATTTTATTGAAAATAAAATTAAAAGCTGGGTTGCTGGGTCACTTTTAAAATTTTTATGTTATGAAAACCAATTTATTAAGTTTGTATGGCCTTAATATATTGAGTTAAATTTATATTATATTAAAAGTTTGGTTAGATTTTTTTTATTTGATAGAAGCGATGCAGATAATGTCAGTAAGTAATATACAAATTATTTACTTTAAAATTTTAATTTTAAAGCAAAATAAATAAAACCATAGCAACATTATAAGGTGGTGATTAGACTCTCGCAGATGTGTAATTTAACAGACTTTACAGTAAATTAAACATGAAATTTCAATAATAACGATACTTTCAACACAGTAACGGTAAGAAGAAGATGATCAAAGAACAATAACAAGTTATTGCTATTGAAATTAAAGAATGTTTATAAGGGTACGTTATTTAGTCTGAAAGCTCATAGTAAACTTGTATATTTTATCCAGATATTAATGACTTGACTTTTTTTATATATGGTAGATCAATACACAGCTTACAGTTATGGTGCATTTAATACTTTTACATAAAAACGAAGCTTTCTTTTCTGTCATTAATAACCACTCTGCTGCTCATGAGAAAGCTTTATATAGAACTACGAAGGCACAAAGGTATATTACGTACAGAGATAGTTATTTATACTTACGGTTCATTGAATGTTAATTGTTCTAAAGTCGCCCAGCAAATGAATAGGCTAGGCATAAACTGTGAGACAAAAGATTATAATAAGTTATCGAATTAATAATAGTCACAACTTTTAAGTTTTATTATTAATATTTATTTCTCATTATTAGATCGCCGTTTTACAACCAGTTCAACAATATTCTGAAATTTGGCACAATTATGCTTAATTTAGGCAGTAATGATACTATATATTGATATTAATATTGCAAAAAATCAGCTGAATTGAATAATTAAAATGGAATCCTTAAAACTGCTATTTATTACTTTTACGGAATTAGTGTAGAAAAGAACCTTTATAAAATATTGGAAATGAATCAAAAAAGTAAGTTAATTTTAATTTTTATTATACTAGTTTGTAATTTAAATATTATAAAACTACTAGTAAAAATATAATTAACCTATATGCGATTTCAAGCTCATTAGTTTAATTAGTAAACTCAACTAGCATAGTGATCCCAATATAACAGCACAACGACGGACAGTAGAAATAAGGATATTGATTATTGTATCAGAAAATTTCAACTTAAAGCTTTAAATATGAAGATGCAATCATACGAGTAGAAATTCTTAGTTGGAATGAATGAAATTTGGTAAAACAAAGTAATACTCATAAACAACTTAGCTCAAACAATCTGAAATTGATCCAGTTCAGGTTAGTTTTGGAGTATTCTAGCTAATCTGTTCGGTGTACTACGACTAGATAAAATTCGCTACCTAAATTTTTTTCTGACCATGTTGAATGAACATCATTTTATTAGTCATTTTTAGTTTAGAATAATATAATGAAACGATCCATTAAAATCATATCACACGATCTGAAAATTTAGATGGTGAATTTTACCCAGTTGTTCACTACACATATGGGATATAAAAACTCATAAGTAAATCATAAGCAATTTTATGATCACTTATCATTTTTTCGAAGAAAAACCTATATTTATAATTAAAATAAGTTAAGATACTCCAGAAGTTTTAATAGGACAATGATCACTAAAAGCTACTGATATCTATAACTTCGTCGTTATTATGACAAAAATGTCAACTGGAAAAAAATCATTAATCGGCATGACCCTGAAACTACTCTTGCTTTTGGATCCTTAGAGAAAATTTAGACTTTGCTCCTGAAATTTCAGATCATTATATAATTTATCACATGTTACACGCAACAAACACATTTCTGAGATCAGTTCTTTGGTAAAATGGAATACAAAGTTGACAAAAAAGTTTGAGTATGTTACTTTGATAAGTATTCGTTGTTTCTTTTAATTCTGAGTAAAGATCTATACTAATTCACCTATTTATTTATTTATTTATTTATTAAAATGTTCCACGAACTTTGCCTTTAAAATGCGTATGTGACTTTCAATTCATCAGTCAGACAATTTTACTATGCCGATAATTACGATTTTAGTTATTTTCACGGTTAGTTTGATTTTTAAAAATTTTCTCGCTAATAGTAGATTAAAAATATACATATTTTTTAATGTACTGGATATAGGGCCTTATAGCTCTCAGCATTCCGTTAAGATTCGACATTCTCTGTTCTTGCTTTATGGCTAATAATGTACAAAATACATCTGTTCTTTTTATCTTTTGACTTTCCTAAGCGTAAGCTTAAATGCCAACATATACAGTTGATTCTCATAATTAGCTGGCAGCTTTTATAAATTTTTGATTAAATTTTATAATTAATTTTTATAAATAGGCGAATAATATGAATTTACTGGTATCATTATTAAAAGCCAGGACGAGTGTGTAAGTAAAATATCATTTGTCAATTGGCATATTAAAAATGATACAGATATTTATCATTGCTATACTTCGCATTTCATTTATTTATTTCATATTAATATAACTCGTGAGTATAAAAATTATTTATTAAATGATTATTTTAAATAAGCTACCAAATTTGCAGTAAATTTACTCATACTTTTTAATTTAATTAATTTAGTTTGCATCAATTATTCAAATTAGTTTCTAGCATAATTATTATCAAGCAACTCAATTTTATAAACATTTATTATTAATAAAATATCTTATTTATTTAAATTATCAATGTTATAAAATTAAATTTTAAATAATTTATAAGAACCTTTTTTTAATTAAATATAAAATAATAATTTATAATTAAATAAAACTTCTCTAATTCAATATATGAATTAAACAGAATGCTAAAAAACAACAGGTTTTGGATTGTGCTCTGAATATGACTGGTCAAATGTGATAGGTCATCATCATAGTGAAATTTCACATTACTAGTCGACTCATGATAATCCGAATTTCGATGTTGTATTTTCTATCGCTAGGTTTTATATTTTTACACAAAATCTTGTTTATTGGCTAATAGGTTTCATCGTAAGTTTCATCAATCGTTATAGGTCTTGCCAATCGTCAATTCGTCATTTCGAAATTGGCTTGACGAAAGGTTTCATCAATCATCAATGACAAAAGTCTCGTCATTCATCAGGCATCTTTAGTTGAAGCGTCGAAAGTACCTTTTGTTAGATTTCAAATGGTTTCAGTTTAACTTCCCGAAATCCATTGTTCTGAAATACCATTTCACCGTAGTCATAATACCGACAATTCACTTTACTAAAGTGCAGGTCATATAATGAAAATTTACAATTTATTGCGGTCACATAGTAATTCGTTGGCCGGTTTTTCTTATAAAATTTAAAGAGCATGCTAAGAAAGTTTCAGAAAATATAATTATATTTGTAAATGTTTATTGGTTCAAAGTTATTAAAGATTAAAGTTTTATAAGAACCCAGCTAACAAATTACTATGTGACCGCAATACATCGCATGATAGTAGACATTCAGGTAAGCTGTAACATATTTAATTAACAAGATAAAATTCTAACGTTATTACTTTATAAAGACACTTCTCATTAAGCATCTTGCTTTTATAGAATTTAAAAATGTTAAATATTGCAAGATAAATTAAAGGCAAAGTAAATCAATTTTTTTATAATAATTTAATTTAGAACGCAGATCCTGAATATTTTATTATAAAAAATCTTTATTAGAGTATATAACAATAAGCTTAGTCAATATTATTTTACCATTTTATTCAAAATAAAATATTTGACTCTACCTGTTAAGTGTAATAAGATATGAGTGCGTGAGAGTGAAAACCTGGAAACCGATCATAGTAAATTATTAAATTGGTTTCCGGGTTTTTATTCTCACGCACTCATATTATGTAGTTATTATCATTATTATTGTATAAGTTACTGGAATAAATTCTTAGATTGATTGATAATTAAATCAAAATTGTTTAATATAACCAATTTTATTACATAATTTTTACTTTATTACAAAGTGCCAGCATCTTTTAGGCATTGGCTTAAAGTGCCTGGCATTTTTTTGCCTTGGGCATTATATGCCTAGCATATGGCACAAAAATGCCAATTACTATTTAGACATGAGTATAAAATGCCTTGTTTTGGAATACTTATGCCGGAACTTTAATGCCCATGCCTATAAGTATGCCAGGCATTTTATGCCTATAGGCAGGGCATGGCATAAGGCACTAGTGCCTGGCATAGTGCCAATATACCTGGCATGGGCATTTACAGAACCCTAATTCTATCAGATAGTTGTTGAGAACTTTTTACTCAAAGTTTGGAAAAATTTATCTGCAGTTATTTTTTTAGAAGACAACAAATCTTCCTAAACTTTAAGCGAAAATTTCACAACAACTATTCAACAGAATTTGGTGAAATTTTTTTTAAATGAATTCTACTTATTTGTAGAAATAATTTAAAAAAATTTTATTAATCCTATCAGATAGTTGTGGAAAAATTTGTTTTCAAATTAAGAAAATCTTATTTCAATAACTTATATACGTACGTTATATATCACGTGATGATTGGTATGTGCAAATCACTTGATCTGATATGTGTCTGTAGACCTGGCGCAACTAACCCAGTATCACCACCAAAAGTTACTATCACATGATTTTAAACATATCAGATTTCAAAATCAAGTGTAATGTTATATGATCAGAAATTTTCAAAACAAAACAAAACAAACGTTCATTTTGTCAAAAATCATCTGTAACTCGAGATTTTGCATAGGAAACCACCTTTCATGCATTAACAAAAAGATTTTCTTAAATGATTTTGCTATTAAAACCTCTAAATCTAAACTTTAACAAAGACTCTAACCCAAACCTAAATAAGCTTTAAAGAATTTTATCAAAGATCACGTAATAGTAACTTTTTGGTGGTGATACTGGACCCCAGTGTTGTGGCGAGGGTTAATTAAAGTGTACGTTGCTCTAAAATCTTACCAGACGGCTTGATTCATTCGATTTCGCACTCGTAACCTTACTACGTTCGCTCTGGTCTCAACACCTTGTCCCTTTACTCAACGACAACTTCGACCTTCTACCTTTCAAGCACTACTACGGCACAAGCTGGGGTTTCTTTAATAATTTATTTACAAACAAACAGAAGTGGAGGTATCGATTCATAAGATCGATCCCTCTTTTATTTAATTAGCAGGTGACCTTACATCATAATTTGGTTACGCATGTTTAACTCTTTAATTGACTTTTAACTGACTTTTCCCATCACACCATTTTTCTATTAACCCTGATTACTACATTATTTATGTGCTTAAATCTATTATGACATTATTCATGCAGTGCTGACTAATTTATACGTTACTCATTTCTCTAATTTATGCATGATCGATTCTATTAATTTATGTGCTATGTTACTAATCTATTAATTTATATGCATCCTACTTCCTTACGCCCCGATCCTCTGACCTATACCGGACATCACGTGAATCACGTGGCCCACGTGATTCATGTGACACATTGTTCGTTCTGTGTTTTCCACCTATACTTATTATATAAATATATATATATTTTTTTTTTTTTTTTTTTTTTTTACACTGTAATTATACGTTTGAATTAAGCATGCCCTGTGTTATATTGTTCTGCCACACCAGGATCACCATAAAAAAGTTACTGTCACATGATAATCAGCAAATAGCAAGTCTCACTTTGGTGTAACATAATACAATCAGGAAGATCAATACAAAATGTTTGTTTTTTCAAAAGTCGCTTATTTTTCAAAAATTTGCATAAGAAACCACCTGCGTTCTAACAAAAAATTTTCTTGGGCAATTTTACTATAAACCCACTAATACTTGGCCTCATAACCCTAACTTAAACGAACTTAAAGATTTTTTAATACGTCACAGATACTATCACTTGACAGTAACTTTTTCACAGTGACGCTGCGGAAGATTAGTGTTCGAAAACGGATTAAAAATCCCAGTTAATCTGAGATTGATCTGATTCCGATCTGAATCCGTAATTCGGATTGAATCCAAGAGTGATTCATGCCAATCCGACGGTTTGTCACATATATTTGTCACAACATAAGTGATAAATTCAAATATATCACATAACAAATTCAATTTTATCACTTATATTGTGGTACAAGGTGTGATACATTCGAATTTATCACATGACAAATTCGAATTTATCACATAGAGTAATTATATAAAGAAATTGCCTAAAATTAGGCCCAATCCCGCTCAATCCAGGCCCAATCTGACATTTCAGGAGCCAAACCTAATCTGACGGTTTGGATCTGCACAAATCCGAATCCAATCCGTGCTGACTTTTTCGAATACTAGGAAAGATGCTTTAGCCATCCCCCATTATTGGATAATTTACCTGCAGATCATCACATGTAGAGCTGGAATCTGTGAATATTTATGGATAAAATGAATATTCAATTAGGATGTGAATATTCTGTTACACAAAATCCGTAAACAATTAAAAATTATTTAAGGATATTCTGTGCAAATAATCTATATGAATATCTGTGCAAATATCTGCGTGAATATTCTGTGTAAATATTTTTGTGCGAATATCCGTGTAAATATCTGTGTGAATATTCTGTGCAAATATTTGATAAATACAGAAATATGAGAAATATAATCACATAAAATTTTCTGAATATTCACGAATTCCCTGAATATCTGCGTATTCATTATGAATATCTATGAATTCCTTGAATATCTGCAACTTCTCTATGAATATCTGCGAATTCCTTGAATATCCATATAAAGTGTGTATATTCGTTCATTACTATTCGCGAATGACTAAAAACTGCGAATTTTCTCCAAATAACTGTAATGGATATTCAAAGGATCCCAGCTCTAGTCACATGACCCAAACATTTTTCGCCATGGCTAGGGTACTTGATAGAATCTTCAGTTATGTTACCGCTCTCTTTAGCATATATTATCACTGTTTTCGAAATGGTTGAAAATTACAAATAATTTTTTTTTTAGTGTACGCTCATAAAATCATACATTTGCATACTTGATTACCTTAGCACGTTGATTGAACATGATCTTCAATCAACTTGCTAAGGTAATCGAGTGTATTAGTGTATGAGTGTATGCTATAAAAAAAAAAAATTATTTGCCATTTTCAATCACTTTGAAAACAGCGATAATTGTCCTTTGCATATTAGTTATTAAACATGAACAAACATACAATTATTAGTTTTATCAAAATTATTGGTTAAATGATTATCTATGAAGATATTCTATGCATATTTAGATAATTCATTCATAATTACAATTAGAAATTCCCATCGCTAGTAGAACCTATATCAATGTCTGACCTAATTTAAATCTTGCAGCTTTGAGGAAAG
>CAJVPZ010003154.1:0-11369 GCA_910592135.1 Racocetra fulgida | reverse complement strand
GTGTTCGTTTAGGTTAGGGTTTGAGTCTATATTAAGGTGGGCTTAATAGTAAAATCGTTCAAGGAAAATTTTTTGTTAAGGACCAGGAGGCGATTTCCTATGCAGATTTTGAGTTATAAGCGATTTTTGTCAAAACGAACGTTTGTTTTGACTTTTACTGATCGTGTAACGTTACACTAAATCGAGATTCATTATTGGTCGATCATCACGTGAGCGTAAAATTACATAGTAATTTTGTTGGCGCACCTGGGGAAGTTCCTACCCTAAAGTAAAAGGCACGTGATCGGTAGGTGTCCGGAGACTTTTCCATTAAACATTAATTATTTGGTTTTAAGAAATTTCTCTCATGTGATTGACTATTTTATTAACCAAGTCTAGTTTAAAACAACACTTGTTTTAAAAAATAAGCCAATAAAGTAAAATAATAGTTTTTTAACCTATTTTATATATTTAAAAAAAAACCATATATGTACTGTACTTTAAACCTATTCTCGTAACTATAAATTTTCCGAATTTCAAATTTTAAAAATAACGATAATAAAATTGTCCTAACTCCAAATCACAATCCTAATGGTTTCGCCAAATATAAAAAAAGAAATTGGTAGGCAAATAAAGGTTTAACGTTATTACGTATTTAACTGTTAAGATACAGTATTACGCACATATGAATTTCGGCAAATTTTAATGCAACCGTTAAAATTTCCGAAGAAAAAAAATGTTTATTGCAATTTTTGGTAAAGTGCCACAGTGGCTGACCACATGATCCACATAAGAGACAGACACATGGCGCATTTAGCGTACTATAACGATAAGAATTTCTGTCAATTTTAACTTTACCACTACCGCTGCTTATAAAACTGTTTCAAATATGCAAATTTAGCTTAACTCCACCACTAACTGCTACTTATAACTGTCTCAAATATGTATTGCATGCGTTGGTTCATCCCTCTACTACTGCTACCTTTTCCGAACGCACCACCTTTCTTTGTGCTGGTTTTTTTGGTTTCATACTTTTTACACCAGAGACCATGGTAAGAAAGTGAAAAAATAAAGTGTTTTATATATTCGTAATGCTTGTTTTTTCTTGATCTTAAACATCTCTAATCAATCTCATCAACAAACAAACTATAAATCTAATTTTTACGAATTTTTCCTTTAAAAAAAAGCGTGTATTGTACAATACTTCTTCTAGCTCTATTTTTCAGTACGTGTTATTGGGGTCAAGGTCGTTGTTGGTTAGATACGAATCATGGCCATTTCCTTGAATCAAGAACAATTCATTCTTTAACGTCTGCATCATCGTCGTCTAATGAAATTGCGGGTGGAAATTTACTGGATTCTAGAGTTGAAACTAGGGATGTTAAATAGTTCGTCTGGTCTAGTTCTAGTTCAAAACTGACAGATTCAAGTTCAGACTAATTAGTTTAGTAGTTCATGATGTCATTTGGATTAGTAGTATATAATGTTATCCAAACTAGTAGTTCAAAATGTTATTAGTAATATTCTATTATTATGTAATTTATTTGTAATATATTATTAGATCAGTTACGAACTACTAGGTTAGACCAGAACGCAGTGGTTTTTTCGAAGATTAGGACTGGACTACTTCCGAATCAGGTTCATAGAAGGGCTCAACATCTTAACATCTCTAGTTGAGACCAAAACCTTTTCTTAAACAATGACATTATTACATAATTTGGGTTGAGTTGAAAATCTAGATTTCTACTTCATTTAGAATAATATCAAAACCCAAATATATGTTCACATTTTTGATCAATAGTACAATATCAACTCATAGTTCAAATTTATTAAATTAATGCTACATATAAATTACGTATTAAATTTTCATTTTCAAATTAAGAACGGTGTAATTTAGCAACCAAGCAGGGGTTGTTAAATAAATCAATGTTATATCTAACAATAAGTGAAAAATAATTATAAAAGCATCATAATAAACTTTTCGACCAAATTTTCTTCGAGATTGCCTAACAGTTTTTAGAAAAGTAAAAACCCTTAGTAAAAATCGATTCCTTATTGGTCCATTGGTTAATTGATAATGAATTACTCGTGATCATGATCTAAATACTATGATCAGAAAGTTACCAGTATTCATCCACAAAATTAAAAAAAGTATTATATAGCATTCTTAGTAAATTATCACAAAAACCCAATCATACCGCGTCAATAATCATTAATGCCTTATAGAAAAATGAACGATGCTATAGCATTCAATTCAGCACAATATCTAAAGTTTTGCTGATAAGAACTTTTTCATTAAAGACACGAAAATAATCGAGAATTAGCAAAGAAAATAATACGTTCGATGACCTTATCGACGAAACGTATCAGCTCTTTAACCGGTCACAAGATCTAATCTGTTCAAGCCACTAACGAGAACCAATGTTATGAAGTTTTTTTTACCAAGCATCACTTATATAAATCACTTTTCTCTAATAATAATAATAATAAAGTAAAAATAAGGAATCTTTAAGTACAATAATAAAGAATCCGTTAAAAATAGTCAATCCTTGCACAGTAACTAATAAAATACACCTTACTATATACTAAAGTACTAACTTCCTGTACGTATTATCAGAATAAGTTCCAATCCATTAGCCATAATATAAATTAAAAGTGGCTGACGATACGGCATATTTTTTTACCTGTTACATACTGTACGTACGTACGTAACATCGTAAATTCTATTTTGTGCCCACGGCTTAATTTGAATCATCGAATGGAAATTTTCTCTGCAAATGAACTGAAGTAACAAATCATATACCACAATTTTTTTTTTTTTTTGATTTGCATTAACTTACATATGTACGTACATATTTACAATATTATAGATAAATAACAATGGTTTATGGTCAAAAAATTGGAACGAATGATATTTCGGGACGTTTCTGCTGCATGGCACCACTTCACGTGCATTAACAAATCAAATGTCTTACATTAAGTAGTAATTCCAGCCAAGTGCGACTTCAGTCACCTAAAGTAGAAGTAGCAATTTCAGGCAAGCAACAAACTCCACGCCAGAGATTTGGGACATGGGCTTTGGATTAGGACAATTTTAATATCGATGTGTTTGGAATTGGAGTTGGTTGATAAATATTATCAATTCGTCATAATATTATAGATATCTAAATTACTCTTACTATAGTTTCGGTTAACCTAAATATTGGAGGAATTCCCTCTGAAATGTTTTGTTAGCCAAGGCTAGGCACGACGAAATTTATAAATGCCAACTCGACACGCCCGAGTTATTTGAGATAATTTCACTTGATGACAATTTGACATTCGAGTCCAAATGTTACACGATATCGCCTTTGTCTTATTTGCTTCTATGTATTGATATGCATACGTAAACTTTATTGATCAATTACTCTTTGCTACGTATTAATCATGCAGATAATATCTAACTTAAAATTAATATTATCGTTCCATTCGAATATCATATGCAGGGACGATGATTTCCTGCGGTGTCCGTGATGGAGATTGTACCCGGTAGAAATTGTTATTATATGGCTATAGTAAATCACCCGGATAACCGGATAATTTGACAATAGCCGATAAAGACTCTCCAGGGTACAATCTCTAGTCCGTGATAACTATATATAAAGGATAAATTCTGCAAAATTCAACGATTTGGCTAGAATTATATATAGTATACCAGCATTACAATCAGAAAATCCTGATCAAAAATTTAAAATTAATGTTATTTGGAATTGCTTGCAAATTCTAAATTCAGACAAAAAATTCATAATTACCATTTTTATAAGTCCATTCCGTGAACGCAGAAAATCGTCATCCCTGATCATATGCTGATTAGTCGATCCGCATGTGATCGAAACTTTCAATAACGATAATTCTGCAATCGTTTGTGCGAAAATATCTCTTTTAACACTTTCATTATACATGTTCGAGCTAAACGTATAATAACTTTTAATGACACAAAACATACATAAATTAGGTGCTCGCAATTTCTTTGTTCACACTTAAAAGAGAAAATTTAGACTGTATTACAATAATTTTTATTGCAAAAATTAGTAAAATATATGCTATAGATAAATTTTAAATTATTGAAGAGGTTCATCACTATTTGAAATTCTATTTAAATGAAGATAAACATCCGTTCCATATCTAAAAAATGTACAATCCAAATTAAATATATATTCAGTACAAAATATTAGCGGCAATAAAATTTAAATACTTATTACCCTTCCATTGAAATAAGTTTCAGATCACCTCCGAAATACCTAGCATACTTTAATTTATTATCCAATAAGGTTTTTATGAAATTAGTATTAGATGTTATAAAAGACTTGGTCGCAATAAATAGACTCGACGTACCAATCTGCTAATCGGTAATCCATATCCAAATCCGGCCATTGGTGCTCTAAAATCTGTCTGATTGAATTCAGGGTCCAGTTTTTGTGGTTGAGCTGTTGAATACATATACGTCCATACCAAAGGAATATTACTTCTTGGTATTCCGCCTCCCTCATCGGATATTTTGATTGTAATGTCCTAAAAAATTTTTTTATTTTTATTTTTTATTTTTTATTTTTTTTAATTCTTGTTCAAGAATAATAAAGATATTATAGGGTTCTACCCTGAAATCCCGAAAATCAAAATCCTGAAACTTAATTGTCGCGTCATGTGATAGCATCTTATGATTATAACAATGATTGTGATAATCGGTTAAATATTATCACACGGTGCGACAATTAACTTTCAGGATTTTGATTTTTGGGATTTCAGGGTAGAACCATATTAGGTTATAATCTCTTGAAACATTCCGCTTCTCTACCTCTTTTCCTTCAGCAACAATTATTTTGATTGGTGGGTACTCGTCCACTTCACCAAATTTTTCAACAACAGCACGCAGACTGTTTTTCAGTAGTTCAAATAGCATATGGCTTAAGTGTGTCGGAACATACGTAAACAACAAATTATCGGAACAATATAATTGGACTTCAGGTGCGCGGAATAAGCCATAAAATTCTTCACATATAAATTTGGCATTATCGGCAGCTTCCTGGACAGCTTGGGCAATATTTGTTTTAGTACAAATAATACCTACATAATCTGACCGAGAAGATGGCTGATTCAGCGCGACATGTTGACCTTTAATTAGTTGAAATTTTATAACAAATGTAATTTGTGAAAAACAGTGACTTGGTAGTAGTATTATTTAAATTATGATATAATTAGAGGACTGACCAATCAGCATACGAATTCCTATGCGTGACATATAGAAGCGATCTAAAAAGGCCTGAATGTCTGTATCTATCACAGTCTTTGCCCTCTGTTGCTTATATTCCAGAATGCCTTGCGCTAAATTAAAAATGTGCATTATTATGATTCATTTTAACTATCATGTTACGATCAACCGTTTTTTATGGTCATAAAAAACCTTACCCTAATATTGAGGATTTTAAAAATCAGGACAAGTTTCCCACACTTTATGTATCAAAAATAGTATTTGATATATAATATACTTACTACTGTAGTAACAACAGGATTATGCCGTGCTTTGATCACTTGAATTAACTTTGTAAATTTTTCGTTATAATATTGAACTTCTGGAGGCCAGTTGTTGACATCATCAATCTTCGTATAATACCTTCAAAAAAAGAACGCGTCGTTACGGTCCAATTAACATGATACATAATTTAATATGAAAAGGTTAATTTTTATTTCATTATACCTGCGGCCAATTGGAATAGATTGTTTTAATATCCCAGAATGGCCTGGATTATTAGCCGGATGGGGAATGCTATCTGGTAATTTTTGAATAACAGAACTTGATAAAAGGCTCTCCCTTATATTGGATGGAAGTTCGGCTTTAGGAAAATTTATAAGCTCCTAAAATATCGTATATATTTAAAAAAATATAAAAGTTTTTCAAGAAACATTGTAAAATGTTTTTTTTTCAAATTTCATTTTAAATCAATTATGAACTCAATTATGAACTATTCATACCTCAAAAGACTGTGCATACCAATTTTTTACTTTGATTATTGATGGCATTTCGCTCAAATTATGAGGCAATTCTTCTAATTCTTTAATTCGATGTGCGATGCGAATCGGAAGCTCATCTATAAATAAATTATATAGAAATCGAACAAAACTTGAAAATTGAAAAAAAGACTATGAAATATATCGAACCCGCCAAAAATTGGGATGCTCTCAGCAAGGTTCCTTGAGAAGGATTTTGCCCTAAAACGTGCAAAATAAAAAAAAATTAGCAAGTTATTCGAGAAGCAATAAAATTCCAAGAGAATTTTAGACGCGCACCAAACATGACCATCTGTCTCAAAGACACGCCGGTTTGAGAGAAGTGTGCAAAATGGTTAATTTTATCTCGTAATTGTGGTGTAATTCTGTACGCCATATTTTTGAGTTATTGTGGGGTTTTGGTGAAAAACCTTTAAAATTAAGCATTAAGTGATAAAAACTATTTGGAAGTATCGATCGATTCGAGAGTGTTAAAAAAAATTTTAAGGTGTCACTTGATTTATGACTAAACTTGACTAAGCTTATAAATCACGATGAAATGACACATCCATAAATCCTGCGCATGATCGAATTCATCCAACTGGCTAAAAATTAGTCGATCTGATACCGAATGAATGTGATTTTTTCCGAAATTGTTTTTTCCTAACCGGAACTTAGAAACCATAGTCGGAAGTCATTATTATAAATGACGGAATTTCCCGTCTGTTGAAAAATCGAGGCGAATCTCCGGCATTTTATAATAGGTTTTGTGCTCTGTAATTGACACTCGAAAAAACCAAATGAATAATGTACATCGATTCCAATCTCATTGGCAGAAGCTTGTCTGGTGGGTAACTAATTTATACGTTTTAGAGTACCTTGTAAGAACGTAGCATTGCACAAATAAACTGTTGCTCAAACTTTCTAAGTTCTAGGAAGTTAACTTTAAAAATAATATCTAATAAGATCTTAAGTATGCTTGCTTAGTAACGACTTTTTTTGACATATGAACAATGCTTCTTCCGACACCTTTCGGTGTGATTTGATATTCACGTATCGGTATCGGTATAGACTGAAAATCCAACCAATAAGAAAAACTTCTGCCTATGAAATTCCAATCACTTGCTTACCGAAAGGGTCATTCGGGACGAGTTTAGAACCCAGCCCGGGTAGTATTTTGATGTTTCGGGTTAGGCATAGATTTTAGAATTGGCATGCCACATGGCATGCCATGCCAAATTAATTTGTGCGTGCCTGGTCAGCTGCAGGCTGCGCATGCTGCGCAGCGGATTCGAATCATATAAGTATACTATATATAAGTTTAGTTCAAAGTTAGCATTAGTCGTTTCTGCCGGATAATGTCTTCACAACATTACAAAAAGAAACACCATTATGAAACGCCACTTGTAAAACTGTCAAAATCCTTATCATATGTCCTTCGTCACCACGCTAAAGACGAAGGTCTAGATATTCGTGAGGACGGTTACGTCAAATTAGACGATTTGGTATGATTCAACTAAATTTACTAAAATTGGCTTTTTTCGTGTTTTATCCGAGTAAAAATTTATTCAATGCATTGTTCTTATGGGATCAGTTGAGATTACCGAGATTCAAAGGAACGACTTTTGAAGATATTAAATTCGTCGTTGATAACAATGATAAAAAGCGGTTTACTTTGACGCAAGAAACATCAGATGATGGAATTTCCTTGTGGTGGATACGAGCAAATCAAGGGCATAGCATTGAGGTATGATCCTTTATTTACTACTTTTTGAATTTTTTCTCAACAATTTTGTAATTTGTAGGTGAAAAATTTGGAGCTCGAAGAAATCACGGATCATTTGCAATTTTCAGAAATAATACATGGAACATATTTGCGCAATTGGAAAAATATAGGTTTATTTTATTGTGATTAGCCATTGCTGTATTTTTTTTTTTTTATCAAGTTAAATTGACATTATATTGGTAGAATCACAAGGCCTTTCAAGGATGAAGCGCAACCACATTCACTTTGCTTCTGGGCTATTTGGAACCGAAGGCGTTATAAGTGGTAAGTATTATTGACGTATACTTATAACTTAGTAGTCCTTTAATTTCAATCTATATTCTTGTTGAAAGGTATGAGAAAAAATTGTGACTTGTTCATATATATCAATGCTCCAAAGGCTATGGAAGGTTTGTATTTATTTCATAGTCGTTCTTAAAAACTCAATAAGTTTTCTCATTTTTTTAACAACATAATTATAAAAGATGGCATTAGGTTTTTTAGATCAGCTAATGGTGTTATATTAACAGAGGGTGTTAATGGATTTCTGAATTCAAAATATTTTTTAAAAGTTGTTGATCAACATGGGAAAGTCATTAAACAAGCCAATTCGTAGTCTAATTTAATAAAAAGATATTAAATAATTTGTGTTAATTACATACTAAAATAGGCTCTAATGAGTGCATAAATTAAATATATAATACTTATCAAAATTGTGTAGCAGGAAAAAACTGGTAAACAAAGCGGATAACAAAAAAAATTAACTTTATATATGTAGTACTTCAAATTGGAATTGTTTCAATTCGCAATTGGGTCGTCCCCGATAAAAATTTCTCGTTTCTTTTTTTTTTTTTTTTTTTGCAAAATTAGGGTTTGAGTTAGGGTTAGAATTAGAGTTTACAACAAAAAATTTAAAGGTTTATCAGTATAATTTGGGCCAAAATATAAAATTCTTATCTGAGACTACATTTTTATTTGGAGCATAAACATAAGGAAGATGGGGTATTGTGGTCACCTTTAATATTATAACTAATAAAATATGGTCTAGTGATTAGAATTAAATAATTTTAATATTATTATATTTGTCTATTAAGATGAATCAAATAATGTTAAAATTATTTAATTCTATTAATTGAACCAAAAAATATAATTATTCTAACAATTATTATAAAAAATTAAAATATTGGATAGGTGAGATCAATTTTTTGGCAGTGAATAACTTTTGATCCACCAGTTCATTTTGGATGATTTTGCCACCAAAATGACCAGTCCAGTGAGACGATTCTCATGAGCCCAGACTCATTAAACCATTAAAACTTAACCACGGGATCCCGAGATCATTAATGATTTATTTACATTATAACAAATCTTAGCGATTTCTGGACCCGTGATTGGATTTTAACAATTTTATACTCGTTAAAATCGTCTTATGAGACAGTCATCTGATGGTAAAAATTATTCAAAACGGGCTGATGTATCAAGAGTTATTTAGTGTCAAAGATTTTATATATTTTTAATAAGTTTAAATAAGAATTACTTTATTCTTATAGTAAATCTACTGTCTATGTTTTACATATATATTATCTAGATTTTAGTAACTTATATCTCAACTGTAGCCAAGTACTTGTGGCCTTTTATCTCTGCTATTGTTATCTACTCTGTGCTCTTGCAAAGTTTACTCAAACTTCAATATATATTTTACAGACTATCAATAATATTTCAATACTCTTAGTCACTTCAAATTTCTAATTCAGATAGCCTAGAAAGGCTATAATTTGCTTCTGTTCTCTATAGTTAGATTTTTTCTTTTAGTTACTTCTCTAGTAGTCTAATTAATAAAGTGTCTTGTTTAATACTTTGATCCTATTTGGTTTGCTAAGTATTTAGTTTTTTAAATAATCTTTTATATAATATTATCAAAAATCTATACTTTACTTAGATTTTACTAAGCAAGTTTCTGTACTTCAGATTTTTTAGATTTATTTAATTACTTTACTTAGGTTTTGTATAACTTATATATATTATATTATATATATTTTACAATCTGTTAGTATAAGCTAATATAGATTATTATTACAAATACTGTTTAATTAAATATAAATATAGTTTATTACTGTATATTATAGTATATTTTATAAATACTATATAAATTTTATTTTTAATAAGATTTGAACTTTTGTTTTGCTATTTAGAAGAATAATAATCTATTAACTACACTAGGTCATTATATTCTAAAAATAAAAAATTTTGTATTCAACTTTATACTAATTTTTTTTTATTAACTAGCTTCTTTGATATAGGAATTTTATTTAAGTATATTAGCTTATAGTAGAATACCAAATTACATTAGAAAGTACAACTAGCCACACATATAACTTTTGATTGCTTATTTAAGTAGTTCGCGTATAGATAATTGTACATTATAGGTTTTATATTAGCTGTCATGCATATAACCCAACTAAGGAGATTATCTATTTAAACTCTCTGTAATACAACCAGATCCTCACTTGTTATTATTGGAACATCTTTGCTACTTTTGTTAGTCAAGATATACTAGATGCTTGTTGTAATTTAGGACTAATTTATCCTCGAAGCATCATTGCTAAAGCTTTTCATACCCACAATCTGGCTAAACCTAGACTATACATGATAACAAAATTATTTTAGATTTCGGAGTACAAAATTAAAATATAAAGACAAAATTGTTTTTGATCTATTTTACTTAAAAGATGAAATTTTTTGACACTTTTTTGAAAAGATAAAATTATAAAGAACATAACTACTTAAATTAAATTTGTTCTTGCATATAAAAAATTCTAAATTGCTCTAATGAAGATGAAATAGAGGATTTTTGAAAATCTATTTCAGTGGTATGTATAATCTAGACTTCAGTAATTTATGTCAAGTTTGAAGACAAGTACTTGCAAGCTGAAGCCATTATCATTATCTACTTTTGTCTTTTAGAGTTCACCTAAATCCTAGCACTTACTTTTCAGACCCTCTACCATTTTATCAGTCCTCAAACTCCCAATTTAGATAGCCTAGAAGGGTGGACCCCTTCTCTGAAATACACCAGTGGCTGGTTAATATAGTGCCTTGCCAAATACCTCGGTTTCATTCAGTTTTTAGTTCTTCAGTTGATAATCTTTTATATAACACTGTCAAAAATCTGCACTATTTCTTTACTTGAGACTTGCTAAGCAAGCTTCTGTATATCCCAACCTTTAGATTTATCTGATTGCTTCACTTGAGTTTCATATAACTTATACATTACACTAAATATTTCACAGCCTTCCAGTACAAGCTGGTATAACCAAAGCTACAGATCTGATGATCCATTAGATTACACACAGTCTGCTGTAACACATTCTATAAAATTCAAATTTAGTCACCAGTAGGATTCGAACTCTTGTCCTGCCACTTGGGGTGCGATAACTTACCAATTTCACTAAGTCATCACACTCTCTTCAACTCTATATTAATAATATAATATATATCTAAAAAACAATATATTTATAAAAAAAATACGCGGAGGACCATTTATTTGACGGTCAGACCCAACGTACAGGGCAGACTATGGAATCCTGCGCAGCTGTGAGAA
>CAJVPZ010003153.1:0-11369 GCA_910592135.1 Racocetra fulgida | reverse complement strand
TCTATCAGTTATAGAGTAAAGTCCAAAGCCTAGTCTAAAGGCAAAATAGAAAAGATAATAATAATAATGTTTCTTGGGGTTGGATCCTTACGCCTACACTTTAGTATGTAGGAAATCCTTCAGTTGTTTTTTAAGGTTGGATCCTTATGCCTATACTTTGGCTTATGGGGAATTCTTCAATGTCCTAGGTAGGGTTCAGGGCACAGAGATATAGAGCATGCCCATAGACATGCCTCAAGTTCAAAGAGCATACCCTTGTCATATAATATTCAAAGTTATTTTAATTGGCTAATAAGTTCAGATAAAACTAGAACCGTAGATACTAACTCAACATGCGAAATTTTTAAGAAGTTGTGAACTATATATTAATCACATGATTTAAAAAGGACATGTCTATGGGTATGAGGGGCATGCTTTAGCTTAGAGGCATGCCCATATGGGCATGCCCAATTTTTTTTCCTTGTTCTGAACCCTAGTTCTAAGATAATATTGTCTAGGCACTAGCTAAAATAAACCAAGGCAGGGTTGTCGTCTGCAATACTTAATTTTAATCTGAGATAACTATCCTCTAGTAAACAGCTATTAATTAATAAGGGCCAGGATAATGTCGTCCGATAATGGTTTTAAAAATGTTTTCCACTAGGAAGCACCAAATGTTACAATACCATGGCCTTCTTAACAGCAGTATTATAACAATGACACGGCTATAGGGATTCTTCACAGGTTTATAGTAGTATTAAACAGGTAAGTATAATTTCTGCTTCTTGGAGAAACGTACCCTTCTGTCTGTGGCAGTTTGGGCAGACAATAGTTTATAGATAAAATATATGTTTATTAAAGATAAATAAGATAGGCTATCCTTAGGTTTCTATTCCTAAAGAATCCTATAATATTACAAAAGAGAATTTAGAGAAAAGGGAAGTGAGGTGGACAATAACAAGTTTGTTGTTATTATAGGTCTAATGTTAACTTGAGAAAATTTATAGCCTTTTTATATCTTTAAAGCTAATTGCTAATTGTTGCAGCTAAGCATAGTTTACTTAGTGCTAAGTGCTAATTGTAATCGCTAATCGTTAAGCATTAAGCTTAATCGCTAATCGCTAATCGCTAAGCGTAATTGCTAATTGCTAAGCGTAATCGCTAATCACTAAGTGTAATCACTAATCGTTAGTTGCTAAGCGTAATTGCTAATCATTAATCTCTAAGCGTTAAGCGTTAAGGCCAATTGTTATACATATCTTTTGAATTCTTTTCTAAAATAAATATAATAATAATAAATAACCAATAAAATACAAATATCGAAATAATAAAATAATATTAAGATAAATAATAAATTAATAAAATAAAACTGTTCTATAACAGTACCAACCCTTTTATATCCAAGCGATGATAATTAGTACTACCTTATTTTCACATACTAGCTTAGAGCTTTAAAGCGGTCTCTACCATTTGAAGAGTTCTTTGACCTCGAGGTAAATCTGCTAGAGCCTTCCATACCCAGATTTAGGCTAACCTAGATTTCAGTAACTTACGCCTAGTTTGAGAACAAGTATTTGCGAGCAAAAGCCGCTATCATTATCTACTTCTGCCCTTATAGAGTTCATCTATACCTCAGCTTCGGTACTCATTCAATCAGGAACCCATCTATTATTTTACTAAACTTCCAATTCAGATAGCTTGGTTTGGTCCACAAGTTACGTTACCCACTTTTCTATTGGCTTAACCTGGATACTGGCCTGTGCTCTTTTTCTCTGATCGATTCTGATGGCCTAATTGATATAGTGCTCACCAAATGCCCGGTTCTCATCCAGATTCGCAGTTTATTAGTTCTCTTCTCAGACTTTTTAGAACCGTTAAAAGTATGTGCTACTTTTCTACTCAGAACTTGCTAAGCGAATTTCTATTCAGAACAAAATCCAACAGATTTACACAGGTCCTGAGGACTTATTATGGGTTTACATTGCCTTTTATTGGTTTGTATCCCTTCGTATAACTCCTTTATTACATAAATGCCCCAAGATCTTTCAAGTCTGTACTACTCCCAATTAGAGCTTGTGAGATAAGCTATCCGTTAGGCGATCATTACCCCTTGCACCTATTTGGTCTGACTGTTATTACAGAATCTACATCCCAACATCTAAAATAGTTATCAATGCATAGAAGAATTTGATTTTTCGTCGTCGGTAGGAATTGAACTCTGAAGTGCTACTTAAGAGGCGACAACTTGATCACTTCACTAAGTTGCCACACCTCCATTATATAATTATTATATATGAATATATATCTACACTTTAATAGCATTTTAGTCTTAGATAATATATATATTCATTATAATAATAGATTGTTTAAATACCTAAATGCCTTTGGAGTATATATAGAGTTTTTTTTTATATTTGCCCAATATTTTTTTTTTAATTTAGCTATTCTGCCTTATTTATTATAGTACCAGTTTTTCAAAAATTACAATAACTTTATCTACGACTATAGAGATACAACCAAAATAAGACTCATTCACATGATTTTATATATCAGATATGATCTGTCTTAGTAGCTCTTGGCCTCTCTTAGGATCCTTAACTTACTAAGAACTCTTTTTCTGTTGTTCATTGGCTGGCAGCTACCCACTGCATTAAGAAGCAAAATAAGAAAAAACATAAAACAGACTAAAAAAAACATAGAGGTATAGAGGGCTATGATGAAAATATACAAATATAAAAGAAAAGAGGATAAAGGGATATTGAAAAAAAACAAAACAAAAACAATTTTGTCTTTCCTAATACCACTATTATAAGCATGTGGGTGGCTTGAAAAAATTACATACTAACTAGACAAATTAGTCTTTACTTTTATTTCTTTCTAAACTAGTATGCAAAAGTAAAAACTTAATAGAAAAAACTTCATCAACCAACTTAAGGTAGAGAGGTTAGAACAAAGTCTCAAAGCATCATTTGTATAGCTATCTATTGCATTTGAGGCATATATATATGTGTTTTTGTCATATTCCAATTTGAAAGATAAACAATACCAACTTGTTTGGTATATGTGATATAGATTATTTGGAGACGTAAGCTAAAACACCCACTTTTTACAAAAATTTTCTCGAAAAAAATTGGTGGACCAATGAGAGTATGTGAGGTTCTTCTTGTAAGTTTTATAGTTGTATAGTTCAGCTTCTCCATTTCTATTAACTTAAAAGTGCATATTGGCTACTTTTACAAACTTGTTTTCAGAATAACCCTTCTGATTTGGATGTCAAATACTTTGAGAAGTCCATCAAAGAATTAAAAACTTAACCCTAAAGAAAACCATCTGTTTTTTTGATGCCTGCTTCTTGGTATATCATGCCTAGATGCTTAGACTTTGTCAACAACAAGCTGCTCTAGTGTTCGAAAACAGATTAAAAATCCCAGTTAATTCAAGATTGATCCGAATTCAATCCGAATCCATAATTCGGATTGAATCTGGGAGTGATCCATGCCAATCCGACAGTTTGGCACATATATTTGTCACAATATAAGTGATAAATTCGAATTTATCATGTGACAAATTCGAATTTATCACTTATATCGTGACACAAGGTGTGATATATTCGAATTTATTACATGACAAATTCGAATTTATCACATAGAGTGATTATATAAAGACATGACCTAAAATTAGGCCTAATCCCACTCAATCTGAGCCCAATCTGATGTTTCAGGGGCCAAACCTAATCTGACGGTTTGGATCTGCACAAATTCGAATTCGATCCGTGCTGACTTTTTCGAACACTAAGCTGCTCCTACTTATAGAATCAAGTTTAGTATCTACTTTGTTGCTTTTTTATATATTTTGCTATAGTTCAGTTTTTGTTGTTGTTGACCAAAGGATCCTTAGAAAGAGTTGTTATTAATTGATTTCTCATATTTGCCCAATATTAATCTAATTAAGACAGCTTTTTTCACAATAAAAAGCTATTTGCAATAATATTATTACTTTGTTAAAATTTATATAATCTAATATATTCTTTATTAGTTGTATATACTCAAATTTTACCAAAAATAACTAAAAGATTTTATAAAAATTTGAGATACAAATAAATAAATAAAAGGTGTGGTGACTTAGTGTAGTTGGTAAGTTGTTATACCTCTAAGTGGAAAGTCAAGAGTTCAAATCCTACTGGCAATGAAATTTGAATTTAAAAAATGTATTACAATAAACTGTGTATAATCTGATGGGTTGGCACCTGTAACCTTGGTTATACTAGCTTGTATTGAGAAGTTGCAAAACAGTAGTGTTATATATGAGTCATACAAAATAAGTGATGCATCATGTAAATCCAGAGGATCAGAGCACATAGAATCTCACTTGGCAAGTTCAGAATAGAGAGGTAGTACAGACTTTTAACAATATTACATAAAGGATCATTATCAACAATCGGACACTAATAGTAAACTGGATGAGAACTGGGTGTTTGGCAAACACTAATACCAATCAGGCCACATGTAATACGAAGAAAAAGATTTAATCAGAATACTAGAGGATATCTACTGATCTCTCTGGGCCATCTGGATTGGGAGTTTGGAGCACAATTGGTGATCAAGAATAGCAGTAATTGTCTGTAAAGTGTGTACCGAAGTCTAAGTAAACTCTATAAAGGCAGAAGTAGGTAACGGTAGCGGCTTAGACTCGCAAGTACTTGTTTTTGGACTCAGCGTAAGTTACTGAAGTCTAGGTTAGCTAAATTGTGAGTACAGAAAGCTCTAGCAGGTTTACCTCGAGGACAAAGAGCTTTTATAGATGAGCCTATCTTAAAGTCCTAAGTTGGTGATCTGAAAATAAGAGGATATTAATGTACTTTTACTTGGTTAAAGGATTAATATACATAGGCACAGAGGGTTTAAATGGGTAACTCAGTAGGATTATAGGTACAGCAGCTAGTGTAGGACTTAGTAATAAGAGACTATTTAAATAAACAACCAAAAGTTGTATATATAGCTAGTTGTACTCTTCAAATATATATATAGCATAGTGTATACTATACTGTAAAAGTTAACAATAATTGAATAAAAGAATAGCGACCAAGAGATCACCTTAAAACCAAAAATAAATAAATAAATAAATAAATAAATAAGTGCTTAATATAAACTTTAAAATTTTCTTTAATTAAGTTAAAGCTATATATATATTCTTTTAATATATATGATATATAATGTATGATGAACAAATCTAAATTTGGTAATGATCATCATAATTGAATAAAAAATTTTTTTTTAACTTTTTATATACGTTAAAATACTTTTTATTTTCGTGATTTTTCAAAAACTTACCAATTAAGTATGCTTAAAAAAAAGAAAAACAGAAAGAACTTTCAAATACCTATATTTTATTAAAATTAATCAAAAATAATTACAATATTTAAAAAGTTTTATTAGAGACGAAGTTTATAAGAGATCTAAGGTAGTTGAACCTATAATTCAAGTACACAAAGGTATTTCAATATTAAAATGAAGAAAGAACAGCATATAACTAAGATTTGATACTTTATAAAAGAAGCACAAAATGTTCGTAAATAATATTTATACATAGAACTGGGTAAAAGGTTAAGCTAACTTCTTTAAGAGTAGGGGTATATAGATCATTTTGTTATATGATTTTGTAGTACAATGTGATTTTTATAAAAAAATAGATATATGCTACTAATAAAACTTTTTACTATCACAATTAATTTTCACCAAATTTTTAAAATATATAGTTTAGAATATAATTTTTATAGTAGTAAAAGTTTTAATAGATAAAATATATAAAAAATTATACTTGTATATTTATAAAGTTTACTGGAGTGACTTTAAATTTACTGAGATTATACAAAATCGGTATTTTTAATTGGTTCATATCATATTATCATCATATGATTTTTGTAAGTAAAAATAATACTCAATCTTTAAATACATATTTCTCATTAAATATTTAACCGATTTTAATAATTTTACTATCATTAGAATTAGAAAATCCTATTCTACAAACTTTATTTAATAAACTAAAACAATTAGCTTATAAAATATTTTTAAATATTAAATATAAAAAAACTATACCAACAAGATCATATAAAAAATGGTCTATATACCCCTTATCCTTAAAATATAAAAAATTATAATATCATGAATTATTATTTTTATTAAGTTATATTTTACTAAATTTTAACTATTATCATTCTAACAATCTGAAAGAATATCTTATTAGTTATATTAAGTAGAAATAATAAATTTGTAAAAAAAATGAAGTTTTTAATAAAGTAAATATAAGCAAAATTGGAGATTAGATTTTTGATGATATTTTATGAACCCCAAGTTAGAATTTAATAATTTTATAACATTTGATTTATTTCAATAAGACGAATCAAATGATATAAAAATTATCAAATTCTAGTCATTAGATCACGAGATATCTTCGATCTAATAAAATAAAAATTTTAATGATTGTTATCGATTATAATAAATATGATTAGTTAATTATCACATATAAGAAGATAACCAATCATTTAATTTCATGTAATTGATGATCCTAGATTTTTTATTGAACAACTTAGCTCAAAGTCACAAATTTTAAATTTGAAAAGTGTATATAATGAAGATTATCCACCATGCTATATATAATATCATAAATACTGAAGCTCATTGTACTTAAATTTAAGAAGAATTACTTTTAGTTTTAATCAAAAGTTTTAAATTTTTTTTTTTATAGTCAAGGTTAGCCTCATTGGCTTATTGCTTTTATTAGATTGTAGAATCATATAATGCTTTTTTTTTTTTTTTTTTTTTTTTTTTTATAACTAGCCTCTTTGAGACTAAGGTTTTTATTCAAGTTTATAGGTGGGGGGCTCACTTATGGAACCCCGTACATTTATACAAATGCAACCCAGCTTGTTCACCAGTATCTCTCCACCACAATTATCCGTCGTAAGAAGTCCCAGATGCTTCCCTATACTCTTAGGACATTTTTATCTTCGAGGCATCGTTAGCTAGAGCTTTCCTTACCCACAATCCGGCTAACCTAGTCTTTAGTAACTTACGCCGAGTCTGAGGACAAGCACTTGCGAGCCGAAGCCGCTACCGTTACCTACTTCTGCCCTTGTAGAGTTCACTCAGACCACAGCACACACTTTACAGACAATCACTGCCGTTCCTGGTCACCAACTGTGCCCCAAACTCTCAATTCAGATGGCCCGAGAGAGACCAGTAGGCATCCTCTGGTATTCTGATTAAATCTATTTTCCTTGTATTACACGCGGCCTGGTTGGTATTGGTGTTTGCCAAACACCTGGTCCTCATCTAGTTTGCCATTGGTGTCTGATTGCCGATAACGATCCTTTACGTAGTACCGTCAAAAATCTGTACTACCTCTCTACTCGGAACTTGCCAAGTGGGCTTCTGTGTGCCTAATCCCCTAGATTTATATGGTGCATCACTTATTTCGTGCGACTTATACGTAATACTACTGTTCCGCAATCCTTCCAGTACGAGCTGGTATGACTAAGGTTACAGGTACCGACCTGTCAGATTACATACAGTTTACCGGAACGCATTTCTTAAATTTGAATTTCGTCACCAGTAAGATTCGAACTCTTGACCTGCCACTTGGAGGTGCGACAACTTACCAACTACACTAAGTCGCCACACCCTATAATGCCTTTTTAAAATAGCACTAGACAAGTATATTCTAATAAAAATATATTCTAGCTATATCTGCATGTTTTGAGCATTTAATTTAAGTATTTTGTCTATTACTAAGTTCTATACTAGATGCTATATCTATAATCCACCTATTATTTAAGTTATCTAATTAAACTTTTTGATCTGAGTTTCTTATACTAATCTATCTAACTTTACTTAAAATATGCGATATATTAGTCAGTTCAAGTTTCAGGATCGTTGTAAACTTCCTATAAGACTATGGCTTAGTTAATTAATTTACTCTCAAGTATATTATCTGGTAGAGCAGTCTGGTATCTACTATTACTATATTAACTAGTTTATTTCAATAATTTATATCAAGTTTGAGGACAAGTACTTGCAAGCTGAAGCTGCTATCATTATCTACTTAGCTCTTGTAAAGTTTATTCAAACCTCAGTACCTCTCTTTCAAGACAACCCAGTACTTTTCTTTTCAGTACTCCCTAGTTAGTCTCCTCAGACTATCAATTCAGATAGTCTGGAAGAGATATCAGTTCTATGGTATTTGCTGATCCTTTTCTTTTGATTACTGCTTATACTGGCAACCTGGTTGATGAAACAACTTGTTAAGTGCTCTTGCTGCATTCAGTTAACTGGCCTTAAATGAAGCTTATTCTAGTAGCTATCATCAAAAGTCTGTGCTACTTCTTTACTCAGATCTTGCTAAGTGGGTGTCCATCTTTTTGGTTCCTTGAATTAATATAATTACAAAGACTTATCTTAGGTTTGCACCATCTAATGCTGGCTTGCATATAACTTATACATTGCACAAATGCTTCATAATCTTTTAATCTTGTTGGTGTCACCAAGATTACAAAGATTCTGTTTTAACCAATCATCAAAAGATAATAGCTATTATATAAGCAGAATATTCAAAATTTTACTATCAGTAAGTTTCAAATCTCACCTGCCAACATACCACTTGGAAGTGCGACAACTTAACTACTTTACTAAGTTGTCACATCCTAAAGGTTTTAAATTATTAGTAAAGACTTACAAAATTAATCTTAACAAATTCTTTAGTATCATTGTAGCAAGGTTTAAAAGATCTTTATAATTAAACCAAGTTTCTTCATACCTTCTTTTAGCCTTTTACCTTAAAGTTTTAGAGTCTTAAAGTTCTTGTATAATAGTTTTGGTATTGTAGTATAGGTAGTTAGTTTTAGATTTAGACCTATTAATTCTGTCTCTAACAACATTCATTCTTTATATATTCTTTTCTATCTATCTAGCCAGATTGTTAAAAATCTATTATCTATCTTTTAAAAATTATTTAGTTTATTAAAAGAAATCTATTTAATAACACTTTTATAGTTTGTAGCTTTAAGTTAAAATTTTTTAATAAAATTATTAATATCTTTATTTTTATTTGTCTATTTTTGTATTATTTTCTAAAAAGTATATATCTAATACCAAGCTGACAATGTGTTATATTAGTTGCAATTTGCATACTTTCCATTATCCATATCTTTTAAAATTATGAAATAATAAATACTCATTTATTGCAATATCTTGAGTTAATCTATATATTCTAAAATTGTTATTATATAATTATATAAAATCTTTAAACTTTATAAATATAAATATAAATATATATATTAATAAAGCAAATATATATAATTTTAACTTACTTTAACTAAAAATTTAATAAATTATATGAACTATATAATGTTTTAAATATTATTTTATATGGTAATATATGTAATTATATATTTTAAAATATATCTATTATATATCATTCACCATCTAACTAGGTTACTAAAAATTTATTACCAATTTTTTGAATATTATTTAATTTAATAAAAGAAATTTATTCAAATACATCTTCAAAGTTTGTAACTTTAAGTTAAATTTTTTTAATATAATTATTTATATTTTATCTATTTTTGTGTTGTTTTTAAAGGACCACATATTTGACACCAAGCTGAAAATGTGTTATATTAGTTACAATTTGTATATTTTTTATAATTTTGATTTTTTTTCAACTCAAACTTATCTATATCAATATATATTTATTTTTTGCTATGTTATAAGTTAGTCTATATACTTACAATTTACTTTTTTTTAACAGTACATAATTTATAAATATAAATATAAATTAGTATAATATAGTATATAGTAACACTATATAAGTATGTAAGAGTAAAAATTCGAAACTAATTTAATGATTTACTATAATTGGTTTTCAGATTTGTAAAGATAGGGTATTTGTTTATATGTTTTTTTTATACAATGCGCAAATAAATATGCATGTATAACCAAATATACAATTATAATTAGTTAATTTTGTAAATCATTAAATTTTAATTGGTTTATTTTTATGCTATATGCAAACAAATGATAAACAAATACCCTACCTTAATTTTATACTCTCATATAATGTTGCAAATTAAAAATAAAATCTGATCAAAATAAAACTAGAGACCTCTCATACTTATTCTTAAAGCCTATAAAACTCATATATACTTATTTATTAATAAACCTAACCCTAAACCCTACCTCTAATGCTAAAAAGAACCCCTTAAAATATCTTTCAAAAATTTTTAAATTTTTCTTAAAAAACAGAAAAATTTCATTTTGATCAGATTTTATTTTAATCTGTAACATATAATACTTTAAATTTTTTTATTTACTTCTTTTAACATATTTATTAATAAAATATAAATTTTTTTTATAATTTTATAGTAAAGAAATATGAATAAGAGGTTTAAATTGATTCAAATAAATTATATTTTATACATTTTTAATTTTAATTAAGTATAGTAACTGGTTATAATAACATTAATGATAATAACATTGCTGGTAATAATGTTAGTGGTAGTAGGATCTTGAAGAACTTTGATATAACTCAGATATTACTAAAAAAAGAAAATTTGCATAAAAATTCATCAAACATTGCATTTTATATAGTAAATTTTAAATTTTGATTCATGTTATATGCTTATTTGGCTAATATTATACAAACTTAAATTTGAATTATATTAGAGTTTTTCAGGGTCTTGTGATAGTAATGTTGCTGATAGTATTGGTAATGATATTGTTAATAGTGGTAATAATATTGTAAATGATGATTTTAATAAAAATAAATATAATCTTCTAGATATATTAGCAAAAGAAAAGAGAAAATATATCAAAGAATCTTTAACTATATATAATCCTTTGTTCTAAAAATTTATAAATATTTTAAAATTTATAAAATATAATTTAATTTATTATAAAATCATATAAAATTTAAATTTACTATATCTGATATCTAAATTAGAAGTATTATAAAGATAATTTTATATATAAGTTTTTGTTGCTTTCTTTGTGCAAACAAAAATAATTGTGTATATTACAATGATACTTATTTTAAAATTTTAATATATTCTTAGCAATTGCTTTATTATATAAAGATAAAGATAAAGGGTGTGGTGACTTAGTGAAGTGGTGAAGTTGTCGCACCCCCAAGTGGCAAGAACAGAGTTTGAATCTCACCAACGACGAAAATTCTAATTCTTAGTACAGTATTATAGCAACTGTGAGTGTAAGGGCGGATCAACATCTGTAACTAGATCACATCAGCTCGTACTGGAAGACTGTGGAACAATAGTGTAATGTACGAGTTATACGAAACCCGAGTGAAGCAGTCATGTAAATCCGAGGTTGGCGCACATG
>CAJVPZ010003152.1:0-11369 GCA_910592135.1 Racocetra fulgida | reverse complement strand
GAGGTAGTAATAATATTGTATAATAATAAGAATACTAATAATTAGAGTAATAATAACAGTAATGATAATAATTTCAGGTTGTTGTGAGAAGTTAAAATGTTGAGAAGGCAAGTAGAAGCATTAGGAGGAGAAGTTACTCAATTAGAAGGAGAGGTAGCGAATTAGCAGTTGCATATAGCAGAGGATCTTAGAGAAAATCAGCAAAGAAATAGGGTGTATGGTTGTTTGGTGTATGAGAGAAATATGTTGAGAGCTGAGGTGGAGAATCTGCAGGCATTAATTGAAAACATTCTAGTTTCTAATTAATTTTTCTTTTTTTTTCTTAAGTATTTTATTGTGTTTTAGGATTAGAGCTATTGCCTCTTTTCTTTATTTATTTATTTATTTTATTCTAGCACTTTGCAAGAACAGAATCCTTACTTTCTAGCATTTTTAAGAAAACTCACTCAAACTTTTTTAGCACTTTGTAACTTTTTTGCATTTTGTAAGAATATTAATTTAGCTTTCACAATTTCTGAATTTACAAGAATATAAACTCTTATTTTAGAAAATTGAAGATTTGGATTTTGTTTATTTTTTTATTAGTTTGCTTATATTTATTGTTTTTTCAATTTTTTTACTTATTTTTTTATTTTTTTAATTTATTTATTTATTTCTAACTTTTTTGATACTTTGCAATTTTTCTGATAATTTGTAAAAATATTGTGTAAAATTTTAAAAAAATATGAATAGATGCAAATTTTATTAAAAAAATTTACAAACTTTCAATATATTGTAATATAGCAATACAGGGTCTTAGTAAAGCTATACTACTTGATTTAATATATAAGAGGGTTAAAGAATGTGTTTGCAAATAAGAAGAGAATAAGATAAGAAAGAAAACTAAAAGAGACTTTAAAGTAAAACAATAAACCAAAAATAAAGAAAAGAGGCAATGGCTCTAATCCTAAAACACAATAGAATACTCAAGAAAAAAGAGAAGAGACGATAGCTTAACTCAATATACCAAAAATAAATACTCAAAAAAGAAAGAAGAGGTGATGGCTCAACTTTAAATATACAATAAAAACACAATAAAAGTTTTATTAAACACAATAAAAAGAAGGTAGATGATGGCTATACTTTCAAGAAAATAAACCATAAATAACAAGGAATTAAAAGTAGAGAGAAGACAGTTTTTTCATTAAAAATAATCTATAAATAACAAGAGACTAAAAGGAAAGAAAAAACAGTCTAATTATTAAGACATTAAAAGCTGAGTTAGAAAAGTCTATTTATTAAGACATTAAAAGAGGAGCCAAGAAAGTTTATTTATTAAGACATTAAAAGGGGAGCCAGGAAAGTCTAATTATTAAGATATTAAAAGGGGAGTCAGGAAAGTCTAATTATTAAGATATTAAAAGGGAAGCTAGGAAAGTCTAATTATTAAGATATTAAAAGGGGAGCCAGGAAAGTCTAATTATTAAGATATTAAAAGGGGAGCCAGAAAAGTCTACTCTGTCTTGGGGAAAAAGGCAGGGTTTTTATATCTTTTGGACTATTAGTAAACGATCTAGTTAACGACCTAGTTAACAACCCAGTTAACGATCTAGTTAATGACCCAGTTAACGACCTAGTTAACGACCCAGTTAACGACCCAGTTAACGACCTAGTTAACGACCCAGTTAACAACCCAGTTAACAACCCTTTTAACAACCCAATTAACGATCCTTTTAACAACCCAGTTAACAACCCAGTTAACATACCTGTTAATGTATTTGTTAACATATCTGTTAACGTACCTGTTAACGTACCTGTTAACGTATCTGTTAATATACCTGTTAACGTATCTAATATTATACTAAAATTAACACTATTTGTCCAAAATTTTACT
Organism: Racocetra fulgida; assembly: GCA_910592135.1. NCBI lineage: Eukaryota > Fungi > Glomeromycota > Glomeromycetes > Diversisporales > Gigasporaceae > Racocetra > Racocetra fulgida. The sequence continues at coordinate 9,496 of CAJVPZ010003152.1, read as the reverse complement.
ATTAAACTAAAGCTAAAAATAAACATATAATAAATATAAATTATACTAATAAAATATACTAATAAAATCTTCTAAAGTATGTTAATAAAATCTACTAATATAACAATATACAATTTCGTGATTTTTTGTAAAAATATGAGTGTCTTCTATGCTCATCACCAGTGTATAATTAGCTAATAATCATAAATCAAAGAAATATTTTATTTTATTTACTTTAGGGTTAGGGTAAGGCCTAAGATTTTAGCAAAGTATTAAATATATGCAAAATTTAGCAAGAAATTTTTTTTATTAGAATATCAAAAGTAGTTTTATAAGCGAATTCTTGAGATATTGGCATTTTTTTAAAAAAAATCTTAATTGTTATTATACAAATTAATTTGCATATTACACCTGATCCTGCAAATCTATTGGCTAATTATACACCAGTAATGATTACTGCCAGTTTATAGTTACTAAAATATTTATTTTTTATTTTTTTTAAAAATAAAAATTAAAAAAATAGTTCTATTCCAGTATAAAGCTAGTTTAGAGCTATATTAATATTTTTTATTTTTTTAAAAATAAAAATTAAAATAATAGCACTATTTCAGTATAGAGTTTAGTTTTAAAAAAAATAATATACTATTTAATTAATTAATTATTTTATTTTGATAAAATTTATAGCAATAATTATATTAATATTATTTTATTTTTTTAAAATAAAAATTATAAAAATAGCTCTATTTCAGTATAAGCTAGTTTAGAGCTTTAATTTAAAAAAAAATAGTATGCTGTTTAATTAATAATTTATTTCAATAAATGTAATTTTATTTTAGTAAAATTTATAGCAAAAATTATATTAATATTTTTTACTTTTTTAAAAATAAAAATTAAAAAAATAGTTCTATTTTAGTATAAAACTAGTTTAGAGCTTCAGTTTAAAAAAATAATATGCTGTTTGATTAATTATTTATTTCAATAAATGTAATTTTATTTTAGTAAAATTTATAGCAATAATTATATTAATATTGTTTTTTTTTAAAAAAGAAAATTAAAAAATAGCTCTATTTTAATATAAAGCTAGTTTAGAGTTTTAATTTAAAAAAAAAAGAGTATGCTGTTTAATTAATAATTTATTTCAATAAATGTAATTTTATTTTGATAAAATTTATAGCAATAATTATAATATTTTTTTATTTTTTTAAAAATAAAAATTAAAAAAATAGCTCTATTTTAGTATAAAGCTAGTTTAGAGCTTCAATCTAAAAATAAATAGTATGCTGTTTAATTAATAATTTATTTCAATAAATGTAATTTTATTTTGATAAATTTTTAGCAATAATTATATATATATATTTTTTTTTCAACTTTGGCAGTCTTGTCAGTGATTCTTTATTAAGATTGTCTTGTTACAGGCAGTACAAGATACTTTAAGCTTAACATTTAGGCCTGACATCCCGTAGTTAATTCTAAAAGCACTTTCAAGTAACCTGCTGCACTAGAAAGATAAATCTACAAGAAACATATCACAGTGAATCTGAAGACCATCTGTTCTAGAAAGCCATATCAAATCACCGCCCTACAATAGGATATCACCAATCTGATGACATCTTCTCGTAGAGAAGTGAAAAAAAAAATTACTAATACTAATACTAATACTAAAAGAGGAAAAGGGAAAGAACAAAAGAAAAAAGAATCTGATAATCACAATTATAAGTTTGTGTCGGGCTAACAAAAATTACATATTACAAGATAAAGAAGCTCTGTATCTAACTCTATCCTAATAATATATCTAATCCACACAAAAAAAAACAAAAATAGCAGATTTAAACTAGACTAGACAGAGTAATATATAAAAAAAAAATACCAATAGTCTCGAAGTATTGTTTAAACAGTTTCTTTCGGTCGAGACATATTGCCTAATTGTGTTGTCCTTCAGATGTGTTCGGTTGCTTAATCCGGCCATCCATCAATTTGTATTTATTTAAAAATAAACAAACCATTTTAGGAGAGCCAACCTATTTTGGGTTAGATAAACAATACCGACTGTTTTGGAAAATTACATGTTGATCTTTTGAAGGGGGTAAGCTAAGATGCTCACTTTTTGATAAAATTTTCTTGAAAAAAGTGGTGGGCTAATAAAACTTTGTGAGTTTTTCTTTGTAAGTTTTACAGTTGTATAAGGACTATCTTCAGTTTTTTTAATATGCTTAGTGTCGACCTAGTCGTTCTGTATTCTCAGAATATCCTTCTGGTTTAGATACTGAATATAATAGAAGAGTCTATTAACAAGAAAGCTTGACCTCTATAAAAACTGTCTAAAGTAGTCCACTCCTCGGTTTTACACTTTTGGTACTTCGTTGACAACACACCTACTTGTATAGGACCAAGTATATTATCACCCTTTGATGTCTTCTATAATGCTGACTGTAGTTCAGATTTTTGGACTTGTTGACCAGAGGATCATCAGAAAGAGTTGTTGATCTGAATTGGCAATAATTATATTAATATAAGATCAATTTATAATATATATTAATTATATTAAATTATATAAGATTAATATATTAGTTTTTATTACCCAACTAGGCAATTTATACAAATTATCTTATAATTAAAATAAGCAAATCTATCTTTACAACTTTTATTAAATTTAAATTAATTTATTTAATAAAAAATTTTGAGTTAATATAGATGTACCCATAGGGTATATCTATATTTTTTATATCTATGTTCTTATATAATATAATAATTACAGGGTATATAAACAATAATTATTGCTAGCTAACTTTCTGATTTTTATTTGTCACCGATATAGATGTCATTGCTGGAGTTATTTCATGCCATCATGTTATTGAAGCCTTGATATAAACTCATCGCTTTAGGTGTTATAGTTTTAGTCATCGTCATTTAGATGCCCTTGTGAATATGGATTTTGTTCTGTTTCGTTAGTTACTTGTAATTTCATCATTGTAGAAGTTGCCATGGTTTTCGTTGCTTTGGGTAGTCTTTGTCATCACTTTACTGAAGTCTTCTTTAGTATAATTTCGTGTACAGTTTCAGCATTTTTGTAGTTGTGGATTTTGCCACTTATGGTAGTTGTAGATTTTGCCACTTATGGTGGTTTCATGTGTCAGGTTTATGAAGCTTCATAGCCTCAATTTCGGCACATTTTTAGATAAGTTGGTGTGGATTCATTGATTGTATCGTTTGTATAATTTTTTTCAATAACTTTATGCTAATATTTTTAGATCTTTCAGAACAATCTTAGACCAGAAGGTTAAAAACCATTAGCTGATGCATTTTAAAAGAATATTGCACTGATTTTTTTTTGCAGTTTAGTGATAACTAGCTTGAATCAAAAGGAGGAAAAGGGATGGTAGATATATTTTATAAGAACACCATGTTAACTTCTTTGGTCGTTCTTAGATCAAAAGATGGAAAAGCACAAGCAGATGCACTTTGCAAGACAGAATAAAAAAACATGTTAGTTTATGCATCATGCTAACTTAAATCAGTTTGAAAAACATCATGATGACTTTTTCAGATTTTAGATAAAATAATTTAAATGTATATAAGATCCCTTACAATAGTAAGTTGTGTCTAAAGTTGGTACCTGCCTAAAGTTGTGCTTGAAATTACACCTGTCCAAAGCTGCTAGCTGGATTATTTAATTTTAGGAGCTAATTTCAGGCAGGTACAATTTCAGGCACCTGGAATTGTGACATCAGATAAGTACCAATTTCAGCATACTGGTACAAGCTAAATGAAACGATTAATGTGACAAAGAGTATTATGTATTGATAAGTGTTTAGGTTTTTTTGATTTTGAACTTGTTTTGCTGTTTTTGATTCCAATAATTAATACCCAATTTTTATTAAAATGATTAATGTGATAAAATGATTTGAAGTGTATTACATACTGTTAAGTATTTATGATTTTGATTTGTGAACATGTTTAGTTTTTTTTTAATTTCAATGATTAAGAAATGATTCTTTATATTACAGATAAATAGAATTATTAATACAAATGAAATGGTTTGAAGATTTATATAATGTAAAGAAGTAATTGTCTATGAAGCGAATAATAATTGATTTATTACAGTATTAGGGTTAGGTTTTGAGTGAGAAATCGAACTTGGTTTAGGGTTAGGAATGTGTTTTAGCTAGAAATTGAGTTGTGTTTAAAACCAGACTATGATGAGATTAGGAGGGTAAAAATAAATTTTAGTACAGGTTGGTTTAGAGTTAAGATTAAAAATGCAATCGGGTGGTAAGATTTGGTTAGGAATAGGTTTGTAGTTAGTAATAGAGTTAGAACTATCAGATTTTAGTTAAAGATGAATTATGTGTTCGAAAAACATAAGTACTCCTTGGTCATATGGCTGGAAGAATTTTGGGACAGCAAAAGTGCCAGAAATAAATTCAATTAAAGGACTTTAAGTTTGCTAAATACATTGAATTGGTAATTTTAAGTAAATAGTGATTTTAGTTAATTTGAACTGAAATGATGATATGCATCCAGAAGATTAGCAAATCAAGTATTATCGTAAGAGCAAAGTGAACAGAAAGCAGCATTAGCCAGTAGTTTCTCGCCTGTTTGAAGCAGGTCAGCTGTTAAATAGGAAAATGGCAGAATCAGAAGACTATAGTGTAAGTGAGAAGAGATGAGTCGAAAAATGCTAACTATATAAATTAGATGTTTAATGAGGAAAGAGACTTTTATAATCCTTTTTATATTAGCTATTTTGGTGGTTTAGGATTATATAACATGTTCTTGTAATTTGACATTAATTGTTTTTTCTAATTGACTTCTGGCAGAGCCGGAGTTGTAGTACATGGTGTTTTGCCTTGACAAATACTCTGTCTTTTTGATCTATTGACACTTGTCAATATGCATTAAATAATATGAAAGTTTATTAATAAATAAATAAACAAGTTTTATTATAAGGCCATACAAACTTAATAAATTGGTTCTCATAACCCGGCCAGGTCAAAATTTGTAGACCCTTGAAGAAAAATTTTAACTATATTTTACTATCCGGGTTGGTTTTTTCAGAAACCTATAAAAAAATTTTACATGTTTTTTATATATAAAATTTTTTGAAAATAAATTAAAAGCCAGGTTGTCGGGTCATTTTTTACATTTTATGTTATGAGAACCAAACAATTAACTTTGTATAGCCTAATATATAATAGATATATATTATTATAATATAGTATATATGTCACGTGATGCGGATATATGTACTTTAAAGTATATGTAAATAACTTCAAAAATTTTTATAAACAAAAATATCTAGTAAATGTTACAGATTAAAATAAAATCTAGTTAAAATGAAACTGGTGATCTCTTATACCACCTTTAAAGCCTATAAAACCCATATATACTTATTTATTAATAAACCTAACACTAAACCCTACACCTAATGCTAAAAAGAATCTTAAAAATTGTCTATCAAAAAATTTTAAATTTTTTTTAAAAAACAGAAAAATTCTATTTTGATTGGATTTCATTTTAATCTGTGATAATAAATACTATATAAAATTAGATTAAACTAAAATTTTTTAAAAAATAAAAAATTTTTTTTTTTTTGTAGTCAAGATTAGCCTCTTTGGCTCACTGCTTTTATTAGATACTAGGATCATGTGGTGTCCTTTTCAAGAGAGCCCCAGACAAGTACATTTTGATGAGAGTCATTCTAATCATATCTGCACCTTTTAAGTGTCTAATTAAGTACCTACTTTACTAGGTTCTACACTAGATGTCATACTTGTAATCCACTATTACTTGAGCTACCCAATTAAACCCTTTGATCTGAGTTTCTTATACCAATTCATCTAATCTCACCTGGAATATGCGATATATTAGTCAGTCTAAGTTCTAAGATCATTGCAAGTTCATCTCTAGGACTACCGGTATTGCCGATTCATCCTTAAGTGCATCATCTGCTAGAGCCATCTATCAACCACTTTTAATGTATGACCTAGTTTTTTTTTGGATAGATATTACCGGATAGATTATATACCTTTATAGGCAGGTTATACCACCAATTTCTACCACAGATAGGTAGCCAGATAGGTTCTAAACTTTTATAGGCAGGCTATACTGTCTAACTACTTGACCTTTGCAAAGTTCACCCAAATCCTGATACCCTTCTTTCTAGACAACCCAGTACCTTCTCTTTTAGTATCTCCTAGCCGGTCTCCCCAGACTACCAATCCAGATGGCTCGAAAAGGATACCAGTCTTTTTACCCAGTCAACTTGGTAGCCTAGTTGGTGAAGTAACTTGCTGGTACTCTTGTTTTGTCCAGTTTTCCAACCTTGGGTGAAGCCTATTCTAGTAAGCACCATCAAAAGCTTATACTACCTCTCTATTCGGGTCTTGCTAAGTAGGCTTCCCATAGCGCTATTCATCAGATTAACATGATTCAAGGACTTATTATGAGTTTACACTACCTTATTAGTTTTATATTCTCTTTGTACAACTCGTACATTACACAAATGGCTTGAGATCTTCCTTAGATCGACCTGATAGTGCAATGAATATTCTTTCTATAAAAGGTATAACTAATGTTACAGGATCTTCTTCCCAATATACAAGAAAGTTGCTGTTATATAAAAGAATTCAATTTTTTGCTGTCGGTAAGAATTGAACTCTAGATGTGCCACTTGGAGGGTGACAACCCAACCACTTTACTAAGTCACCACACACCTTAAAATAAAAATTTTATAAAATTTAAAAAAATATTTAAAACTATAAAAATTTTTTATACAATTGTATAGGTTTAAAATAATATTTAATAAAATAGTTAGTTTTAAAAATTAATAGATAATTTAGTTTAAAAGTTTCTAATTTTTGTATTTTGTACTAAATTTAAAGGTAGGAGATCAATATTTTCGAATTCATATAAAATAGATTGTAGATCAACACTGTGTAACTAATATCATATGATATCATATAAACATCATATGATTCAGCCAATCAAAATTAGCAATTCTTTGTACCATTTAAGAAAAACATATAGCGATCTAAGCAAACTTTGATTATATGTGAAGTTAAAATTTTTTAAAGCAATGCATATTGCACAACCTTACTATCATAAATATCATAAACAATCTGTTTTAAACTACATATCATATAAATTTGATACATATTAATTAAGGTATTAAAAAGTTTTATCAGAAGCATTTTTTTATTTACTATGTAAAAATCCAAAATACAGTACCACGTAGATCATATGAAAAATGATCTACATTTACCCTACAATGAATTGTTATAGATTAAAAATTTAGGGACACTTGAAGAATAGGTACATACGTACGTACCCCAGTGATCATCACATCACATGAAATCGTTATTTATTTACTCGCACTAACAAATTGGCTTAAACTATACTATCACCTAACCCTAACTCTAACACTAATTTAGGCCGAGTAATTTAATCATGTGATGTGATTGTCACGAAGATATTACTGGGGTACTTCTTCAATCTTCCCAAAAATTTATGCATTAATGACACTTACGAACTTGTTTTATTATGTGTTATCGTACTTCAGTAGATCAAAATCTATTTTCGGTTGCTCTACGTTGAAAATGCAGTGTTTAAATTTTATGTTTATAATGATTTTTTTTCTTGTCATTTTTGATGTTAATGTTTTTATCCTCGCCGCAATGCAATATTTTATTGCAGCTCTTGCCGATAAAAAAACTCTAATGATGGATTATTAAGTGGATAGAGTTCTGCAACTAATAAATTTTTTAAATCATTTGCAATAACGGACAAGAACACGATGCCATGGATTAATCTTGTTAGTGATCCCCAAAAACTAATACCTCAGCATGTAGTTAGTGGCATAAGTGATAATGAAATTTGTGTTAGTCAATTTGATGTAAACAAGCAATTGTTGACAAGTGTTACATCTATCTAGAGAGTTTCATTAAATAAATATCATATTGATTGTGCAAAATTTGGCAAGGGAATGATTGCAATTGGATATTCAATACTTTAACATTACATTGGGATTAAGCAATACCACTAATGCACCAGTAGACGATATGATTATTGTGCAATAATTTTGCCGGATGGAAATATTTTATATATTGACAGATGTAGTACTACGATTTTAAACGTGCCAATGAATATTGTAAGTACTTCCTTGCTAAATTATTCTTTTACCTTTGATTTATATTATCATTATTGCATTTTATCTACCCTTATATAATACAAATTTTGACAAGTTAAATTTCAATTAATCGTAGCACTTGTGCACGATCTCTATAGATAGTTAATTACACTGAGAAAGATGCTTGAGAGCACCCTTAGTTTGCAAATAAATTTTATCCAATTTTGTTTTAGAGTGCATTAGGTCCAACTTCTCTTGATCGCAGCTGTTCTAAGTATGTAGTTAATTTATGAATATAAGAATGAATCTAATTGTAACATGTAATTCACCTATATATTTTAAAATTGATTTTTGTGGTGATGATTGAGGGAAATTTCTGAGATTCTAGATTGTCTATTAATCATATATTCGATCAGTTATATTTTGTAACGTATCCCAATAAGTATTTATCTCTATAACGTATCTTTATAACGTATCTTTATAACGTATCTCTATAACGTATCTCTATAACGTATCTCTATAGCGTATCTCTATATTTGGAAATCTGTAAAATTCTCTTAAAATCGAAAAATCGTTTAATTTCCCGTGATTTTACATGACGCCCCTAGCTCTCCCACAAAAAATTGTTCACCCCTGTAATTTTGACCAATTGAATTTCAGGATCAGGTGTAACGTAAAAATTGAACGAACCCATTTTTTTACTAGGCACCTTCTGCGGCCTAATTAAAAATGCTCCTCGTGATGTTTTACTACTGTAATAAGCGTTATTGTTCTAATTCTAACCCTAATTATAACACAGGCTTCTTGGTTTTAACTTTTTACTTAGAAAATAAAGCACGTTTGTTTTGACACCTGATCTTCAATTTTGCTTGGTCAAAATTACTGGGGATGAACAATTTTTTGTGGGAACGCTACCTAAAATATTTTACATGGCATCAGATCTTCAGGGGTCACATTGTTTAGCAAAGCGATTATGATAATCGATTTTGTAATTAAACTAGTGCACTGGCACATGCTTATTGAAAGTTTTGGCCAACGTTATTTACATGCAAAAATTACATATCAGAAACTTACGTGTAAAATTTCTATCCTATATACAGTACACCCTCCCAAAACCGATCCTGTCAAAATCGATAACCTACTATTAACCGATAAAAAGTTGATCCACCGTGTCTGTTTCCAGATAACCTGTAATTTCTGATAACTGAAATTCAAAAGATCAGATATCTATAAGATATCGGATTTGTCAGGTAATATAAATCAATTTGATTGACTCAGATCGGGTTTGTGTAATAGGGTACACATATGTGCTAGGTTAGAGGTTGGAACCGGTTTTAATAATTCGGGTTTATCACGTGAATTTTGTGATATTTTAGAATTTATTAAATTTTA
>CAJVPZ010003151.1:0-11369 GCA_910592135.1 Racocetra fulgida | reverse complement strand
TAGTGGTTAAAGCATTAAAATTGACCTGGTAGATATCAAAATATCTTTAAAAAACATTTCTTTTACTATGTAAACTTCTTTGCAAACGATACTATTGTTTGACTATTGTTTGTAAAGAAGCTTACATAATAAAAGAAACATTTTTTAAAGATATCTTGGCACCTACTAGGCTGATTTTGACACTTTAACCACCATTAAAACCACAAAGATGACTTTACAACTTTTAATTAATTGATAAGATCAATTAACTTAGTACAAAAAAAGTTTCCTTGGAGCAATTTCATATTCAGGCTATATTAAATTTATATAATAAATTGAGTCATGTTTTACTATATTTATTCTTCAGTTAACTGGAGAATCATCAATTAAACAATCTATTATATCTTGTATAACTACCTAAATGCAGCAAATCATCTCTTAATTTTCTATTTAAAAACTAATTTAAGTTAAGCTATTATTAGTTATAAGAGGGAAAAGAGAAGACCTAGTATATTTATAAATTAATTAATATAAATTACTAATGATTAAATATAGGGGGGCTACTATTTCCACCATAGTATTTTGCTATTTCCACTATGTTATACAAAAATTATTATATTTAGCACTTAATATATAGTAGTATATATTATACTATATATAATAAATAATAAAAATTAATTTTTTAAAATTTAAAAAAAATTTTAATAAGTAAATCTCTCTTGAGCTTCTAAGTATCTGCAAATTGGTAGTTAAACAAAGTATTATAATCTATAATACTTTGTATAATCACTAATTTGAAGATCTTTATATTCGTGTCTTTAACCCTAAATATTTTGGAATAAATTTTGATGATCTAACCACTATTAGAATCAGAAAAGTTTCTTCTACAACTTTACTTAGAAGCCTAATTTAAAAACTTTTTTTATATTAAATCCTTATGTTTGTATCTTTAACTCCAAGTATCTTGGGATCCACAAGGCTGATTTTGATAATCTAACTATCATTAGAACCAAAAAAATCTTCTTTATAACTTTACTTAGAAGCTCAATAGACACTAACTTAATAAAAAACTTCTTTAATTTTTTTTTTATGATTCAGCAATCTTGCCTCTGTTTATTTGAGATTAAGCTATTCAAGAATTATACTTTTCTATTTGTAGCTATTGTTAATATAACCAAATTAGAGACTCACCTCCGGCTTTCACCCAAGTGCGACCTGCCTTGGCCTTCCTCTGGATCCTTAACTCTGTGATCTTCTATAATTACACTAATTTATCTTTTCATACTCCATTTCTTTTCTTTTTACTGGTATTTGTTCTGGCATTTTAATCTTCTACTTTCTCCTTTCTTTTTGTGTTTTTTTCAGTTCCTAAACTTCACTTTATTCTTCTTACTCTTGATCATATTCTTTATACAGATTTCCTTCAAAAGTATTCATCTGCAACTTTTTTCTTCTTCTAGTTTCTTCAATATTACTCTTGATTCTTCTACTTCTTGGTCTTGGTTAACTTGTCTAAATCTTCTTTTTCTCTTTCGTCGATACTTTGTGTTTTCTTTCTTTCTTCTACTTCATAGTTTTATATTTCTTCTAATAAATACTTTTCAAGATTTTGCATACTTCTCTTTACCTTTTGGTCTTTCTAAAAACCTTCTTACTGTTTTTAAAGTGAAATTTTTCTTTTTTTTCTTCTAATTCTTAACTGTTCAGAACTGCATATCTGCTTTCTCTTTCTTATTCTATAAGCTTGCTTTTCTTCTGTGTGGCTTCTTTTGCAGTTTAAAGTACTTCTCTTGATTTCTGATTACTTTTCTTATACTTCTTTTTGCTATTCTAAACCTGGTGTATTTCTTTTTTCTTTTCTAATTCTTGACTTCTATTGTTCTCTCTATTGCTATATCTTGTATAGTATTATCTTTATTTATGCTAATGTTCATTAAAGATCTAATTCATCTACTCCATTCTTCTAAGATTTCTTTTTCTTCTTTTTCCAATCTTTAATATTATTTTGTCTATTTTCTAAATTTACTTGGTATATAAACTCTGCTATCCACCTTAGTATTTTTCTTTGTAGGTTTTTGACTTGTATCTTGATGGAGTTTTCCTCTATTAAGGTTATTGCCAGAATTCTTAGTCTTGATTCTTTGATTAGTTTGTCTAAAGTTTTCTTTTCTATTAGACCTTTAATATCTTTTCCTGTGATTCTTTTCTTCAATATTTCTTTTTTTTGTTTAGCTTCTTTATGTTTTTGTTCTAGCAGCTTTGCTTTCTGTTGAACTTGCATCTTCTTTATTTTTTTTCTAGTTTTATTTTTTATTTTTTCTTCATGTTGCTTTATTTTCATTAATTCTACTAATTCTTTAAAGTGCTGTAGTAATAGTCCTAATATTATTTTATTATACTGCCTTTGTCAGCACTTTCTTTGCTTATCTAATCTTTTCATCCATCCTGTTTCTATTCTAGCTTTTGCATATTCGGTGGCCAATCTTTTTTTATTGCATATAAACAGCCTTTCTCTTTCTGCTGCATATAGGTTTCTTATAGTACTGATTACTTTATCTAGTAGAATGTGTTCTGTAGGGTCGATTTCTAAATGTATCGCCTCTTGATATACTATATTGGTTTTTTCCTTGAGTGCAAGTTCTGTATATTTAATTCTTCCTGCTCTATGTTGTCTCAATTCTATATATATTGCTGCTATTCATTCCTCTACTTGTTCTGCTATTGTAGATTTTGTTCTGGCATTTTTTAGTTTCTTGCTTTACGTAACTAATTTGTTGTTGTATTTGTATATCTCCTTTGTTTTAGTCCATCATGTGTTTTTTAACATGTTTTCTTTGTTTATTCTTCATTATGTGTTGTGTATCTTGTATGACAGTAACTGATCTGCATTACAGAGTTAAGGCCAATCCCTCAAACTTGCAAAGGGCAAAATTATCGATGGTTTTTCAAGTTTTTCTATTATATCTTTGCTGCTTCTGCTTTATTTACTCAAGTCTCTTAAAAGACTGAGTATTAATTTTAGTCTTTTTGCTTTTTCCTTAGAGCTGCAATACTTATTTTCTATAGCCATTTGTGTATTTTTGTCATTTTTTATCATTGTTTTGTTTTTGTATTTTTGTGTACAGAGGATCAGCAGGAAGAGTTGATTTTGTATAGTTAAAAAACTTAATTTTAAAAAAATTAATTTTTTTATATTAATTTATTATATTTTTTATATTAAATGCTAAAAATAGTAAATTTTGTATAACTATAGTAGAAATAGCAAAATACCATGATGGAAATAGACATTCTCTAAATATAAAAGTGTAAACATAATGCTTTAATTTGTTGTAATTATAATATAACAGAGTAAAAACTGAGTTGCAAAATAGTAAAATCTGCTATGATTATCATATAGTACAAGAGTGAAATCTGCTTTTATATAATAAAAAATATAATAAAATATGGATTTTACCCTAATTCAATCTACAAAGCAGATTTTACTATTTCACAAATTAGATTTTACCCTGTTCTATCATAATTATGATAAATTATAGCATTGCATTTATAGCTTTAAAAAAAACTGCAATTTATAATTAATTATTAATATTTGATATCAATAATTATAAATTTTCAACTTTATAGTGATGTGGTAACTTAGTAAAGTGAACAAGTTGTCACCTTCAAGTAGCACATCTAAAGTTCAATTCCTACCAACAAATGAAAAATCAAATTCTTCTGTATAATAATAACTATTCAGATATTAAAATGTAGATCCTGTAATAATGATCAGACCAAATAGGTGCAAGAGGTAATAATCACCTAATGGATAGCTTATCTCACCAGCCCTATTAGAGGCAGTAGTACAGACTTAGAAGATCATAGAGCATTCATGTTATAAAGAAGTTATATAAAGGATACAAACTGATAAAAGGTGATATAAACCTACAATAAGTCTTTATAATTCAGTCAGGGATTTTACTAAAAATGAATAGTATCGATTGTACCTTTATAGTATAGAAATGTTGATCAAATGATTCTCAACATTTCGGTTTCACAAAATTCACATGTTATTAGCCAATCAAATAATGGCTTTTAAAACGAAAAAATATAGTAACGTATAGCTCAAAATTTATTAATAAAAAGGTTGTAAAATTTTCACCAAAATCTAGGATTACATATAATTTTGTACTATGAACAACTTTACTTAATGAATTTAATAGGTTTATTTATTATAGAAATCCTGTTACAGATATTTCTTACAAATATCAAATACAAAGATATTTTGTCAACAAGTAATTAGAATTAGATAATTTTTATACCATTCGATTCATCTTGATGAGACGAATCGAATAGTATAAGAATTGTTCGATTTTGATTGATCAAACATAAGATATTAACGATGTCACAACCCTATTACTTTATCTATACTCTTCAATAATATTTGATTAAATTAAATAGAATTATATCTATTATACAATTGTTAAATGCATCTAAATCTCATTATCACAACTTTATATCTAGAAAAAAAAAAAACTTAAAATGTTAAAAATAAATAAATTAAATTAAAAGCAAAAAAAAAAACTAAAATTTAATTAGCTTAATCGCGACTTTATATTCGAAGTTGATTAAGTTAATTTTAATGTATATAGAAACTTTGCAAAGCTACAATACATAATACTCATACATGCAAAGCATGAAAAGCTTTACAACATTGTGGGAATATTTAATGGTTATTCAAAAAAAAAAGAGAAAGAAGCATAGAATATTATCAAAACTTGACGAAACTTTAAAGTTTTTTAGGTCTCATCTATTTTGCTATGAAGAGTTGATCCCAACTGATTATTTATTGATCCTGAAACTATAGATTCTTTATTCTTTGTATATAAAGTATCAGTTGTGATTAAGTATTATGAAAGGGCAAAAAAACTTCAGCCCAAAAGTGTGATTGTAAGCCAATCATCTCTCAAGAGAACATTCCAGAATCGATTTCTATTTTTAGTAAAATCCCTGACTGTAATCTGTATAAATCTATAGGACAAGTTTTGAATAGAAATCTGCTTGACAAGTCCTGAGTAGAGAAGTAGCACATACTTTCGATAGTTTTGAAAAGTTTAAGAAGAACTAAAAAGCTGTGGATCAGGACAAAGACCAGGTATTTGATGAGCATTTAGTGATCTATGCTAGCTAAGGTAGCTACGACTAAGCTGGCTTAGCCAGCTAAGCCAGCCAATATAATTTGATCAGCTGGCTAATACAGCTAAAGAACATATAATTTACAAATAGTAAAAACTTGAAAAGAATACTTTTAAAAAATTTTTTGAAATATATCAGAATTAGCTATTAGATAGATAAGTAGAGCAATTAATCAAAATTTAGAGTTAAAATAGGCTGGAGTTAATAAATTTCTCTCCAAATCAAATGAAATGATAGCCTACCTACTAAGTAAAGCTGCCTAAATAATAATTTTGCTGTAATATAATTAGCTTATATTATTACTTAATGCTAGCTTAGCTCTAAGCCTATTCTGATCTTAAATTTTGGTCATTCTGCTGAATTTTGGTTGCTTTACTAATTTATCCTTAGTTATTAGCTAGTCACTTAGCTGATGTTTTAGTCAGCTGACTAAGCCAGCCAACCAAAATTATATAGCTAAATCACTACAAACACAATATCAACCAAATTGTCAAAATCAATCAGAGAAAAAAAGTATAGACTGGTATTCGGGTTAAGCTAATAGGAAAGTAGATAATATAATCTATAGACCAAATTGGGCTATCTGGATTGGGAGTTTGGTAAAATAGTAGAAGAGTTTCTAATTAAATGAATACTAGAGCTGGGATATGCATTAGGAAATTTTAAAATTAGATTATAATCAATTAAAATTTAAGGATTTTAAACAATTTTTATTAGCACCATCGATTAAAATTGATTAGATTTTTATTGATTATAATTGATATAAATTATTGCTATCATTTATAACCTTTTAAATTGTATTAATTTTTATCATTAACAATTTTAACAATTTTGATATAAATTAATTATCAATACCACTGTTGATAATAATTGCTTAAAGCCAATCAATTATAATTGATTAACTGTTTTGCAACTGATTATAATTAGGCTTTAAAATTTCCTAATGTGAATGAACTCTATAAAGGCAGAAGTAGGTAATAATAGCAGAAATAAAAAGCTACAAATACTTGTTCTTAAACTAGACATAAGTTACCAAAGTCTAGATTAGTCTAAATATAAGTATGGAAGGCTCTAGCAAGTTTATCTCAAGGTTAAAGGACTCTTTAAAATAGTTGAGACCACTTTAAAGCCTTAAGCTAGCATGTGAAAATAAAGTAGTACTAAGTATCATTACTTGGATATAAAAGGGCTGATACATAGCCACAGAGTGTTTAAATGAATAACCTCTTAGTGAGATGCAGATATAGCATCTAGTATAGAATCTAGTAATAAGCAGATACTTAAATAGGTGCTCAAAAGGTGCAGATATGGCTAGTTGTACTCTACAAACATGTACAGCCATTAGAATATTCTGATAGTTAAAAATACTACTAATATTTGAATAAAGAGCAGTATAGCAAAGAGGTCACCTTAAAAAAACATTTTTCAACTTCATAAAAGAAGCTCATCAAGTTTATAAAATTTCTTATAGAAATGCATATATTTATATCTCTATAATACTAACTATTTTAGCTACTAGTAATTATATATATATTTTTTTTACTTAAGCAAGATCATACTAGTGACTTATGTTTATTCAAGTCATTATTTCATAAAAGATTTAAAATAATAAAACTACAGTCCTAACATTCTATAGCTATTGCAATATAACTAAAAACTATCTAAGAGCCCATAGATAATCTGCCACATAGGCAAGATATGATCAATTAAGATAATACTCTAACTGGAGGGCTCATCTAACTACTGCTCTACAATAGAATACCGCCAATCTGATGGCATCTTCTCATAGAGAAGTGAAGAAAAAGAATAAAATTTTAAACAACACAAAGATATAGAAGATAAAGTTATAAAAAATACAAATAAAAAAAGAAGAAAAAGAAAAAAAATGAAAAAACTAAACTAAATATGAGATTTTTTACCTGCATCAGACAATTACAATTATAAGCCTATGTCAGGCTTCATAAAAATTATATACTACTATTTAAATTAGTCTTTATTCTAATTTATATATATAATATATCTAAGATAAAAAAAAATACTACAACAAGGTAAAAAAAAATAGCTTCTTTGATGTCAGCACTATAGAGAGGTTGAAAAGGTAAAAAATTTGTACTGGAAGTCTTGAGTCATTGTTTGTCCAGGTTGCTATATTTGAGGCACATAATCTACATGTTCAGTTTTATAGAATTTACGTGTTTATTGTAATAGGTAAAAATATAAACAATGTGATCGATTTGGTAAGTAAACAATATGTCGATTTTTTGGAGAGAGTAAGCTAAATTGTCCACTTTTTTACAAAATGTTTCTTGAAAAAAAAAGTGGAGAGATAACGAAAGTATATAAGGTTCTTCTGTAAGTTTTACAGTTATATAGGCAATTCTTCAAGCTTCAACTATCTCAGCAAGAGTCTTTTAACTACTACTTGTTCTCAAAATAGACCTTCTAGTTTGGATGCCAAATAACTTAGAAAGTCTGTTTAACAAATTAGCAAAAAGAACTTGACTCCAAGAAAAACTGTCCAAGTTATGCCCATTTCTGGTATATCATGTCTCTTGAACTTTATTGATAACAACCTACACAAAGGTAAAAACAGTTTTCAGAATATCTACTAGTAATTATATTTCTTCTTTATTCATTTATAAAAATACTTATATAATTTCAAATTTATTATCTAATGCTTCAGATAGATTTGTTATGGGCTTTACTAATTCTAAATATATATAAAAGAACTTTTTCAAATATATATTGAATATTTTGTCAATTCAATTCCCTCTAATTGTTTAGTTTTACTTATACTTGATAGATATAAAAGCTATATGAATTATATAAGCATAAAATATTGTAAAGAAAATAAAATTTTATTATATATGAGGACATCCATAAATAATATTATACAAGAGGAGAAGAGAGGGTTTTACAAAAATAACATTTTTTTATATTTGTTGCTAAGGTAGAGTAGAGTTGAAGAAAAATAACATAATTTTTTTATAAAAATATCATTATCTCATAACCCAGTAGTCTAAATTAGTTAAATTTGGTATCATTGGATTCGCCTCACTAAGAGGAATCCAATAGTATCAAAATTATTCAATTTGGATTACTGGATCAAAAAAATATTAGCAAAAAACTATTTGCTATATTTTTTTCCTTTGGCAATCCTGTTTACTTTATTATGGAAACAGACTTTCATCCTTATACAGCATAAGAAATTTAAATCTATAAATATTCTGACCAGAATGTAAACTTACCCATGGCATATCTTGTAGATGCTGTAATATCTACTTTGCAATCAGAGCAAACTATTGAACCACTGTGTTTTGCTCAAATGCGACCTGCCTAGCAACACTTGGCCTCCTCTAGAGATCTAGAACTCACTCTGAACT
The DNA here is from genome assembly GCA_910592135.1 of Racocetra fulgida. Taxonomy (NCBI): domain Eukaryota; kingdom Fungi; phylum Glomeromycota; class Glomeromycetes; order Diversisporales; family Gigasporaceae; genus Racocetra; species Racocetra fulgida. The sequence continues at coordinate 2,832 of CAJVPZ010003151.1, read as the reverse complement.
TAATTCTCTAGATTCTTTAGCTGGCTGTTGCTCGCCCGTCAAGATTCCCACTCTACAATAGAATGCCGCCAAACTGATGACACTTTCTCATAGAGAAGGAAAAAAGAAAAAAAAAAGATAATGGAAAACAAAAAAAAGGTAAAAATAAAACTAATACATCAAAAAAAACAGATACTAATACTAAAGAATATAAAAAAAAACTAAACTAAAATCTAAAAGAAACTATTGCTAAAAAGAAAAAAACCTGCTAACTAGGCAAAAACTTCTAATTATACAGAGTCATGATCTACTATTAAGTGCGAGAGTTTTGATAAGAAATATAAAACTAAAATAAAATGCACTATAATTCGTGCCAGAGGCTAAAAATTATATACAGGTGACTAGAGGATGCCTGTATATCTTGTTTCACTTTACTTTACTCTTTCAATTAAATATATATCTTCATCCGAAAATCTAAGAATTTTGAAATCTCCACATGTCCTATCTAATGATCACGTGTTTGTATGTCCTCAACAACATGACACGTAAAGTATTCTTCCAAACACTCATCCAGTTACTAAATTTGCTAGCACTATCCATTTTATACATATTGTTTATCATTATACAGATTTTCCTGATATGAAAGTAGTAAAATTGCTGATCTTTTGAAGAGGATAAACTGAATTTCCTACTTTTGTTGAAAATTATAACCAAAAGTATCGAAGAGAGAAAAAGATTGTATTTGTGAAAGCTCAAGGTAATGAAGGTGTTTCCAGTTGTTCATCATAAAACTAAAAAGCTTTAGACACTTGAGTCGTGAGTTTTTCACCACTACTGTTACCAAAATAACCCTTCTGACTTGGATACCGAATGTGCGAGGGAGTTTACTAAGAAGAAAAGCTTGACTCAAAGCACAAACCAATTATATATGTTTCACTTCTCAATGTTTCACATATAAGTCTTTGTCAACAACAATACCAATAAGGAACCTTAAGTATCTTCAGACTTTTTAGGGCCTTGAATCTTCAAACTGTTTTAGTGTGGTCTTAGTTAGAGTTTGAAACCGGTTTTATTTTTTATATGTAAAAACTGATTAAAACCGGTTTTAACATATGAAAAATAAAACCGGTTCTAAACTCTAGTCTTAGTTCAAGTGATTGTCAGAAAGAGTTATGAAAAAAACTATTTGCTATATTATTTTATATGAAATTATTATATAATTAACAGTTTTTTGCTTATATCTTTTGATCCAGTAATCTAAATTAAATAATTTTAGTACTATTAGATTCCTTTTATTGAGATGAATCTAATAGTATCAAATTTATCTAATTTGGATTACTGAGTCACAAGATAATTAAGATTTTGTAAAAATTTATATATAAACATATAGATTTTTAATTTTTTTTATATAGTCTAGAAGGAGGTCAAAAGGTTTTATATGGTGGTATATAATATTATTTATAGATGCCCTCTATGCTCTTTCATATATTATCCATATTTTTCAAACTTCTAAAATTTTGTTTGCTAAACTCAAAAAAAAATACAACAAGAGTTGTAATCAGCTTCACAATAATAAAGAAGAGGTAATAACTAAGCATATATTTGTAAGAATTTTCAAGCTGATATTTATAACAAATTATACTCCAAAAGTGATTAAAAATGTTTTCAGACAACAAGAATTTGGCTATTTAATCCTAATACTATTAGTTCTGATCATTTTGATCCTTCACTAAAAATATAATGAATTGATTCTCTATTTTTATCTCACTTTTTTTAATTAAACTCTCTATCTTACTCTTTTTAACAAAATTTATTATCTTCATCTTATTCTCTTTAATCATCTTTATCTTGCTCTTCTTAACTAGATTCCTTATCTTCATTTCATTTTCTTTAACAAATAAATAATAAATCAGATCAAATATAGTATAGGTTCACCTTTTAAAAAATCATTAAATTTATTAATTTTATATTATATTTATAGGGATCGCCTATTTCCACCATGGCTTTTTGCTATTTCCACCATGGTATAATAAAAAAAATCTATTTTTAGTTAACCAATTAAATTTAAAAAAATAATTTTTTTAAAATTAAAGAAGTTTTTATTATGTTAGGGTTAGTTAGGCTTCTAATTAAAGTTATAGAGAAGGTTTTTATGGTTCTAAAGGTGTTTAGATTATTTAAATTGGCCCAATAGATCTCAAGTTATTTTGGATCAAAGACACAAAGATGTAATCTACAAATTACCAATTATGCAAAGTATTATAGACTATAATACTTTCTTCACATCTTTGATCCCAAATATCTTGGGATCTACTGGGCTGATTTGAATGATTTAAATACCATTAGAACCTTCTCTACAACTTTAATTAGAAGCCCAAGAAAGGTTAGCTTATTAAAAACTTCTTTAATTAATTAATTAAAATTAAAAAAAATAATTTTTAAAATTTAAAGAAGTTTTTAATAAACTAACCTTTCTTGGGCTTCTAATTAAAGTTGTAGAGGAGGTTTTTATGGTTCTAATGGTATTTAGATCATCCAAATCAGCCTAGTAGATCCCAAGTTATTTGGGATCAAAGACTCGAAAATAGTAATCTACAAATTGCCAGTTACACAAAGTATTATAGACTATAATACTTTGTGTAACCGGCAATTTGTAGATCACTATCTTCGCATCTTTGATCCCAAATATCTTGAGATCTACTAGGCTGATTTGGATGATCTAAACACCATTAGAACCATAAAAACCTCTTCTACAACTTTAATTAGAGGTTAACTTAGGCCACACAAATTTAATTAATTGATTTTCATATCATGAACGGAGGTCTAGTGACACGGCCGCACGGATTTTTTTTT
>CAJVPZ010003150.1:0-11370 GCA_910592135.1 Racocetra fulgida | reverse complement strand
TCGAAAAGGATGAAAAGAAAGCATTCATATACTATAAAAAATCTGCAGAGATGGGTGATATTAGAGGAATAAATAATGTTGGAAATTGCTATTTGGAAGGAATCGGAGTCAAAAAGGATGAAAAGAAGGCATTTGAATATTATAAAAAATCTGCAGAGATGGGTGTTGTTACTGGAATATATAATGTTGGAGATTACTATAGAGAAGGAGTCGGAGTCGAAAAGGATGAAAAGAAGGCATTTGAATATTATAAAATATCTGCAGAGATGGGTCTTGTAGAGGGAACATATATTGTTGGATATTGCTATGAAGAAGGGATCGGAGTCAAAAAGGATGAAAAAAAGGCATTCGAATATTTTAAAAAATCTGCAGAGATGGGTAATTCTATGGGAATAAATAAGGCTAGAAATTGCTATAGAGAAGGAATCGGTGTCGAAAAGGATGAAAAAAAGGCATTCGAATATTATAAAAAATCTGCAGAGATGGGTAATGCAGACGGAATAGTTAATGTTGTATATTGCTATGGTGAAGGAATCGGTGTTGAAAAGGATGAAAAAAAGGCATTCGAATATTATAAAAAATCTGCAGAGATGGGTAATGCAGACGGAATAGTTAATGTTGTATATTGCTATGGTGAAGGAATCGGTGTTGAAAAGGATGAAAAAAAGGCATTCGAATATTATACAGAGATGGAAGGAAAGAAAACATTCGATTTTTGTAAAAAATCAGCAGAGATGGATGATACAGAAATAATAAATGGTATTTTCGAATATTATAAAAAATCTACAGAGATGGATGATGCAGAAATAATAAATAATGTTGGATATTGCTATAAAGAAGGAATCGGAGTCGAAAAGAATGAAAAGAAGGCATTCGAATATTATAAAAAATCCGCAGAAATGGGTAATGCAGGAGGAATATGTAATGTTGGATATTGTTATTTCAAAGGAATCGGAATCGAAAAGGATGAAAATAAGGCATTTGAATATTATAAAAAATCTGCAGAGATGTGTCTTGCAGAAGGAGTATATAATGTTGGATATTGCTATAGTAAAGGAATCGGAGTCGAAAAGGATGGAAATGAGGCATTCAAATATTATAAAAAATCTGCAGAAATGGGTTGTGCAGTAGGAATGAATAATGCTGGAGATTACTATGAAAAAGGAATCGGAGTCAAAGAAGGCATTCGAATATTATAAAAAATCTGCTGAAATGGATTATGCAGAAGGAATAAACAATGTTGGAGATTTCTATTTGAAAGGAATTGGAGTCGAAAGGGATGAAAAGAAGGCATTCGAGTATTTTAACAAGTGTGCAGAACTGGGTTATACAGAAGGAATGTCACGAGTCGGTTATTGTTACCGAAATGGTATTGGAACTTTAGTAGATCTGGAGAAAGCTAATCATTGGTTTCGAATGGAAAAGAGTAAATTTCACGAAATCATCAAATCAAAATATGAAGTTCTTGATATTGATGATGATATAAAAACTTTATTGGACGATGATAAATACCAACTAGTTTGGATTCCTTACGAGTTTGAAGATATTAGATTAATAGGAAGAGGTGGTTTTGCGACTGTATATAGCGCGATATGGAAAAGACTTTCCAAAAGTGACTACAGCTATTACATAATTAATACCGCTGATACCGTCGCACTTAAAGAATTTCATGAAAATGATTATTTAAATGAGGTATTTTATTTATATAATTCGATAGATTTTATTTGTGTACTTTTTTTTGATCAAAAATAATATTTTAAAAGTTAAAAACGTATTGCGATATCGGAGTTGAAAATCCTTCGTTTATAAAATGTTACGGTATATCGAGGAATAAAAATGGAAACTACATACTCGTATTACAACACGCAACTATGGGTTCTTTACGTCAGACTCTTCGACCTATATCGACAATGGAATGGAAAAATAAGCTAAATCTGTTATTTAGCATAGCTTCTGACCTCAAGGCGATTCATTCTCAAGGTGGGACCATCATGTGTGACACTAAAAGTGCCAATCTTATCCTTGATTTGAAACAGTCGTACACCATAGCTACAACTCCTAATATAAGAGATGATCCTTTTTACAAGCTTAAACTGGATTTGATCCGACCATCCTCAAAACAAAATTTTCCTTGTTACTGTATTTATGACCATCATTACTTCATGGGACCAATGTTATAAGGAAATCTCTGCTCATTTTAGGACTGTTACAAACTAGCATACCTATAATCAGATCCATGCTCTAGTATATGGATATTATTTAGGAGCCCTTGTATTAGAAAAACCTTGACATGGCCAATTAATTAAGGCTTATCGACTTAGGTTATTCCAAAGGACCTACAAGTTGTTTTATGTTATTGAGTATGAACAAATCTACTAGACAAAAGGCTTAACTCTCAAGAGGATAAATAAGTTAAGTAAAACCTATTTTGAACAGTTAGTTGATTTTTGTAAATGGTTTAGAAATAGAAGAAATTTTGTGAAATAAAATTTTTAATAGGAGGAAAATATTACAAAGTAAATTTTTGTGTGAATTTTATTTAGTTATTTTTAATTATAAATATTCGATATTTGTATTTTTTTTTTTTTTTTTTTTTTTAATTTTCAAAGATGAGGCTATGTTTCTATTTTTATTAAATCCAATTAAACTTCTTAACAAATAATTAAATAAAAATTTACATTATTTTGAACTTTATATTTATAAGATATTAAGACTAGAGATTCAGATAAAGCCTTTGCTAACTCGAGAGTTATAGGAGTTATCTGTGATCTAAACCTAGTTTTATATTATATATATAGTTAAAATAATATTTATTATTATATATTAGTTATTATATATATATATATATATATATTTAATATTAATGGTAAGGCTAGTTATTATATATTTAAATAGTATACTTTATAATAATTATATAGAAATATTCTAATTGGCTATTGGAAGTATGACGTAATTATATGACCTCAGGTGATCTCAGGTGATACAATATTATACAAAAGGATAGTTTGGGTTATACAAAGATATTACACAAGAAAGTAACACAAGTTTAACTTCTTTACTATATAACTATCTTTTTCCTCTGCATGAACATCTAATTCCCCTATACAAGTCCTAAATGTTTTAAACACAAAATACTGTATTATGCAGCAAAGTCCTCTAATTTCTCTACACGAAATATAATAAATATAATCATGATGAGTAATATTTATATTTCCTCTACTTTATCTAGCACAATTACCTTCTTTACCCAACACGATCTCTACTTCTCCTATATAAGTTCTCCTTCTTTAACTGTCAAGTATTACTTATTTACTGTGTATCGTGTATACTTCTTGTGAATAAAAAGATATATAAAGAGTGCCTTTCCCCTTTCTGCCAATTCTTAAGTTCCTATACTTTGCTTAAACTCTAATATTCTTTAACTTTTCTTATCTTATAAAGTTTAGTATTCCCTTCTAGAGTAATTCCTACAGACAAAGCTTATCACTATTCTTGTATTAAATAAAGCTATCTTCTATACAGTACTGTTACTATCTTGAACTGTTTGCCTGCTGCTGTATAGTTAAGTAAACAACTACACTTTCACCTTATATATATTTGTAATAGTTAATCACTGTACTAAGTGACCTTGTTACTTGGTTATATTTTACTAAGAAGGCTACAACCCTGTAACAGTAATAAGATTTTGTCATTATTGTTATTAGTCATTACTAGTATTACTATTACTAGTACTATTATTATTAGTATTGTCATTACTAATATCATTATTACTAGTGTCATCATTATTAGTGTGTCATTACTGGTGTCTTATTGCTAATACTGCCATTACTATAATCATTATTTCAGATAATAAGATTTTATCATTTGTGAAGCTTTCTTTTAATTTGTATATATGATTAACTGATAATAAGTTTTTTTTGCTTGTTTACTTTATATACTGGTTTTAGATAGATATTTTTTGTACTTATTTTTATTTTTCTGATTTTGAAACACATTCATTAACACTTCTATATAGAGAGGTATAGTACATATCTCCTTAATTTTTCTATATCTTAACATTTTCAGATTAGACAACAAATACCTTTTGCAGCAGCTGAAACTACTACTAGCAGTCAGAACTAACCATTAAACCACACAATTCTAGTATTCAGTGCTTTTACAAGGTTTATTCTAATCCCAATATCCATATCAAGTCAGTCTTTATACTAATTCCTTCCAAACTACCAAATCAGTTAGCCCAGATGGATTATTGTACTTAGGCTTTAGATGCTTCTGGTTTTACTTTCCTTAGTTACTAATTTCATAGTATAGAACCTTTTTCTTTAGTGTAACTTTAGTGGCCAGGTTGGTAGATCCTTCTTGCTTCAGAATTTTTATCTAATTCTTTAGTTTTCAGTTTCTAACTTTTTGCAGTATTATTAAAGATTTTAACTATCTCCTTGCTCGGGTCTTGCCAAACAGGTTTCAATTATTTTGGTTACTTGGATTTAAATCGTCCAAGAGCTTACATTTCAAAATAATAATACCAAGATTACTGATAATATACTCAACAGATCATTGAATAATTGTTACTGGTATATAGACCTAATTTTCTAAAAACATCTTTGATAAAATTCAAACTCTAGACCTGCTACTTGGGAATGACAACTTAACTACTACTTTAAGTCACTACATCTAGATGTATTAGATTTTAAAATTTTGTTTTAGGTATATATTTGATTTATTTTTTTTGTTTTGCTATTTTTTTGTATTATTTATATTACTTTTTTTATATAAATTTCGTTCTGCTTTTTGTAACTTAAGATATTTTGTATTGGTAATAGATGATTTTTGTACATAGCTAGTACTTATATAATGATTATATTAATATTAATTATTAAGATTAGCATAGAATTAAAGTTAGGGTATTTAGAATTAAAGTTAGTTAGATAGTAATGTAGTAGATAATAAGTAATTAGGAAAGAAAGCAAAGCAGAAGCAACAGTTAAAGCAACTACAGGGTAAGTGAAGCAAGCCTTGTCTGTGTTGCTAAATATAAATAAAGCAATACAAGCTGTACTGGATATAATAAAGTGGTATAAAAAAATGTTTATTTGTGTATAGCCAATAAAATGTACTAACTGTAATATATCATGTGGTTATGCAAGAGATAAATTAAATAATTATTTGGAAAGGTAGTAATAATTTGATAATTTTTGTATTAATAAATTTTTTTTAATAAACTTAAATAAAAAAATATAATATTACTATCATATATTAATTACATTAATCATATAATATAAAGTGTACCATTTTATAAAATTTTAAAATTATTGCTTTTTTAAAAATATTGCTAATATTTTAATTTTTAATTATAAAACTAACTTTAGATTTCTAACAAAAATTTTTTTGTGAAATGTTAATATAAACCAACTCTTGACCTAATCTCAAGTATACTTATACTTAACTATAAATAAAGTGATTAATTTTTGTTTTATAAAATTGTATATATATAAAAATTATATATATACTATATATAATTATAAATTTTCTTTTTAATACTAAACTAATTTTTTTTCTACTTAAGCAGATTACACCAGTGACTATATTTATTAAAGCTTAGTTTTGTGAAAAATCACAGAATTACAAACTTTTGTCTATAACTTCTAACAATAAATCTAATGTTCTAATATTCTATAGTTATTTCTTAAATAATTAACTACTACTGGAGTGCCTATAGATAATATGCCACACTAGCAAGATATGATCAATAAGATAATATTCTAACCAGAGGCTTGTCTAACTACCATTCTACAATAGAATACTACTAATCTAATAATATTTTCTCATAGAAAAGCAGAAGAAAAAAAAATTTTTAAAAGCATTATAGTTGTATAAAAAATAATGTTAAAAGATACAAGCAAGAAAAGAAAGAGATAAAAGGAGAATAAGAAAATCTAAACTAAATACAGAGTTTTTCACCTATACTGAATGGTTATAATTATAAGTCTATATCAAACTTTATGAAAATTACATACTACTATCTAAACTAGTCTCTACTCTAATTTATATAATTAGTATATTTAAGAAAAAAACCTCATATCAAGAGAAAAAAATAGTTCTTCTTTGACTTGCATAAGTCAAATGAAGCTATATCAGGACTATACAAGCTGAATAAGAATCAGAGATATATCAGAAGCCAATATGTACTAATAGTTAATATCTAAATATCATAGAGCTATTAAAAATATTGATAGGTCTATCAAAAAATCTGAAAGTATTCTGATATGCTTTAGTAATATAGGAATAAAATCAGAAACATATCAAAATTTTGATATAACTATTGATAAATCTATAAATTTATAATTTTCCTATATAGTTATAGATATTTTATAGTAATATTGATAAATTATCAGTTAATATAACACTTATTACAAATTACCGAAAGCTATATCAGTAATTATTAAATTGGTGTTATATTGATAACAGATATGCATCTATAATTATTTGAAATTTAGCTAATAAACCTTATATATAAATATCAAATACTGCATATCAATACTAAACTTTTAAATTTATTTAAAATAATTAAAAAGTATCCTTATTATATATACAAAATTAAAGGGTGTAGCGACTTAGTGAAGTTGGTAAGTTGTTGCAGCCCAAGCGGCAGAACAAGAGTTTGAATTCTACTGGCGACGAAATTCAAATTTTACAGAATGTGTTATGGCAGACTGTGTATAATCCATTGAATTGGTAAGATTTGTAAACTTGATCACACCAAGGCTTATTGGAAGTAGTGATACAAATCGATGAAAAATTTTTAATCGATTAGTTAATAGATCATTTTATCCAACTAATCGATTAATTAGTTTTTATTCAACTAATCGATTAATCAATTAATCGACTAATCGACTAATCGATTAATCAATTAGTTAACTAATCAATTGGCCAGCTAATCGATTGGTTGAATAAATAATAAACGAAACTTGGTAAAATACACGTAAGTTAGCAACTAAAACAGCAGGTTGATATTCTTATATGATCGGTTAATATGACTAGTTATTGTGGTTTGCAAAATTCTGTAAATTTTGCAAATCATAAAAGAAAAATAATCAATTATGATTAATGAGTTTAATTATAATTAATGATTAGTGATTTCTGATTTCTTTTTTTTTCATATATTTTTTTAAACTTTAGATTAAACTTTAATATTATGTAAATTTTTATAAGAAACGTAATAAACTCATATTAATACTATTAATAAATTAAAATTAGAGTTTATTACGATTTTTATAAAAATTTACATAATATTAAAGTTTAATCTAAAGTTTAAAAATATATATATATAAAAATTAGAAATCAGAAACTAATCATTAATCATAATCGTTTTTTTTTTTTTTTTATGATTTGCAAAAATTTACAGAATTTTGCAAACCACAATAATTAATTGACCAATCGACTAATCGATTAATCGATTAGTTGACCAATCAACTAATTGATTAATCAATTAGTTGGCTAATCGATTAATCGATTAGTCGACTAATCAATTAATTGACTAAGTTGGGTCTGTAAAATTCAAATCGATTAGTTGTCAACTTTACAACTAATCAATTAATTCGATTTTTGATTTGTATCACTAACTGGGAGGCTATAGAACATTAGTGTGATGTATAAGTTATACAAAACCCGAGTAAAGCAGCCAAGTAAAACCAGATATTAGGACGAAGGCACACAGAAGCCTGCTTGGCAAGCTCCAAGTAGAGAGGTAGCATAGACTTTCAACAATACTACATAAAGGATCATTAATCAGAAAACTGGAAACTGGACGGGACCGAAGTGTTTGGTAAAGCACTATACCAACCAGGCTACTGTGGTATCGGGGAAGGGGTCCGCCCTTCTGGGCTATCTGGATTGGGAGTTTGGAGACCAGAGAAACAGTAGAGGGTTCGTAAAGTGGGTGCTGAGGTTTGGGTGAACTTTACAAGGGCAGAAGTAGGTAACGGTAGTGGCTTCGGCTCGCAAATACGTGTTCTCGGACTTGGCATAAGTTATCAAAAGTCTAGATTAGCCAGATTGTGGGTATGGAAAGCTCTAGCAACAATGCCTCGAGGATAAATTAGTTCTAAGCCTATGGTATGCATCCAGAACTCTTGATTAATGAATGTAACAGAGATGTTCTGGTGACACAAAGGGGTAGTGTACGTTACAGAGGGTTTAAATAGGTAATCTTCTAGTTGGGTTATAGATATGGCAGCTAGTGTAGAATCTACAATGTAATACCATACGTGAACTACTTAAATAGGTGCTCAAAAGGCGCACGTATAGCTAGTTGTACTCTCTAATATAATTAGGTTCTGCTTATGTAAGCTTCCTGCCTATTATACTTGAATAAAAATCTCTACGCCAAAGAGGCTAGTTAAAAAAAATATATAAATATATATACAAAATTAAATATGAAACTTTCTATTAACTGGGATGATAGACATATATTCTCACAAGTTTTTTCTAACTACAACTATTTTTTTTTTTTTTTTGAATATTAATGGTGAAATTATGTCTCTGTCTTTATTAAAATTTAATTAAAATCTTATATACAGAAAAAAATTACAACTTAAACTTCATATAGTATCATATGATAGTAAGAAAAGAGACTCAGACTAGTTTATCTGCAGTCTAAACCAACTAGGGTAGCCATGGCTCATCTAGATTTGTAGATTAGAAATTATATATGTTAGACTTATTTGGAATTTAATCTATAAAGGGTATCAAAGTTCTAATTTAGAGGAAGCTAGATCTAAAGGTGAATTTTGAAAAGATTGAAAAGATAAAGAATTATAAGAAGAAGATGAAAGAGGTGCAGTATTATCACTAGATCGAATTTGTGTACGAGAGATACAGTAGGGTATCCAAATATTATGATAAATTTGTAAATTAAGGTATAAGAAAAATTTAATAGTAGTTGTAGAAGCAATTTTTGCAGAAGATATAAAATTTTTGAGTAGGTCTATAATATTGCTAGGTACAAGATCAGATAAGGTAGAGTTAAGAGATAAAGCACAGTGATTATGAAATATTATACTGTTCAAATTTTTAATTTGATTATGGAGTATAGCAATCTTTTCAGATGAAATATCAAGTGATATTGAATTGAGAATATGTTGTAGAGAACTATCTATTAAATTATAAATAAGTTGAGATGATGAGCATATAATCCAATGTAGTGAAGTACTTATTTGATTGCATTGGTGACAGTTTGGCATAAGTTAATGATTCTGTTAGTATAGAATATGAGGAGTAGGCAGTTTGTATAGAAAATTTTTACCTGAAATAATTTAAGAGTAGATGATTGAAAACTATGTGAATAGTTTGAAATTTTTTGGTTAGTGTTTATATATAGCCAGGTTGCAGGCCAGTTGATATAAATAGTAATTTGTGACCATTGTTGAAATCTGTGTTGAGATGATCACAGAGCATAAATATGAGCATGACAGATAGAATGAATAGTGCATTGAATTGGTAGCTCCAAAGGGTATTTATCAAGTTGAAGAGTATAGTTTGGATTGTAAATATTATAAGGTTTGAAAGTAAAATAGTCTGAAGTAAGATAACAGCAGGTGAGTTGGTTAGCAAGATTATTAAAATGGTTGTCATGGTGTGCAGTTACTTTGTAAAATCTAATTTGAAGGTTCATCAGCAAATTTATAGGTGCAAATATTTCGAAAAAATTTGCATTTCAAAAAAATTTCAAAAATATGTGCAATAAATTTTGAAATATTTTGAAAAATAATATTTTCAAAAATTTTCAGTAAAAATTTTGAAATATTTCGAAATATATTCCACAATATTTTATTTAATATAATTTCGAAATATTTCAAAATAATTTGAATGTTTTAATTGCTAACAAATTTATGTATATGATATACTGAATATTGCAGATAATAATCTACACGTTTATTTTTTCGATCTTTATTTTTATTTTTTTTTAATTTTTCAAATTTTTTTTTCGATCTTTTTTCTTTCATTTTTTTTTTCTACTTTCTTTTTATTTATTGTCTGTTTACTAACCAGGATTGAGATCTTGAACTTGAAACTAGTTCTAAGATAAGTAATAGTTCATTTTTTTTTTGTTTTGTCAGTTTTTTGTATCATTACTAATTTTTTTCCTCTTTTGTAGGCTTGTGCTTCACTAGGAAGGGTTAATAGAGACTAGGCTTGAGATCTTGAAACCGGAACTGGTACCAAAATAAGTACCAGTTCAATTTTTCTTTATTTTGTCATTTTTTTCTTTATTTTGTTTTGTTACTAATGTTTTTTTCTCTTTTTGTAGGTCTTGTACTTCACTGGGAAGGGTTAATAGAGATCAGGCTTGAGATCTTGAACCTAAAACTAGTACCAGGATCAATTTTTCTTTATTTTGTCATTTTTTTCTTTATTTTATCACTGTTTTTGTATTGTTTTATTGTTTTTTTTCTCTTTTGTAGATCTTGTATTTCACTGGGAAGGGTTAATGGAGACCGGGCTTGAGATCTTGAACCCGGAACTGGTACCAAGATAAGTACTAATTTATTTTTTCTTTATTTTGTCGTTTTTCTTTATTTTATATTGTTATTAATGTTTTCTTCTCTTTTTGTAGGTCTTATACTTCGCTAGGAAGGGTTAATGGAGACTGGGCTTGAGATCCTGAATCTGGAACTGGTACTAAGATAAGTACTAGTTCATTTTTTCTTTATTTTGTTGTTTTTTTCTTTATTTTGTATTGTTACTAATGTTTTCTTCTCTTTTTGTAGGTCTTGTACTTTGCCAGGAAAGGTTAATGGAGACCAGGATTGAGATCTTGAACCTAGAACTGGTACCAAGATAAGTACCAGTCATAATTTTCTTTGTTTTGTCATTTTTTTTCTTTATTTTGTCATTTTTTTTGTATTGTTACTAATGTTTTCTTTCTCTTTGTAGGTCTTGTGCTTCACTGAGAAGAATTAATGGAGACCGGGCTTAGGATCTTGAACCCGGAACTGGTACTAAGATCAATTTTTCTTTATTTTGTCATTTTTTTTTCTTTATTTTGTCATTGTTTTTGTATTGTTACTAATTTTTTCTTTCTCTTTTGTAGATCTTGTGCTTCGCCAGAAAGAGTTAATAGAGACCGAGATTGAGATCTTGAACCCAAAACTGGTATCAAGATAAGTACCAGTCATAATTTTCTTTGTTTTGTTGTTTTTTACTTTATTTTGTCAATTTTTTTTATTATTACAAATGTTTTCTTTCTCTTTTGTAGGTCTTGTGCTTCGCTAAGAAGGGTTAATAGAGACCGTATAACGAACACGACGATTAGTACGAGTTGTAGACAGAGGGGACAGTATGCAAGACTAGAAAAGAGATTTTATTATA